>OZ035997.1:13272035-13557035 GCA_964035015.1 Corallium rubrum
CCAGTTATATAGAGATCAGTGAGTGAAAGAAACCCTTTCATTACCATGCACGTACTTTAGTATTTTACTCTGGCTGACGCCAAAACATTTTACTCGTCAATACGGAAACCCTGGTACCCTAAAGGCAAATCAATAACAAAAACATCGCATTTTTTCACTGTTTTCAAATTTTAAATTTGACCAACTAGTTAGTTAATACTAAAAAGCAACACGCCCTCGGGTTCCATGAGTGATAGACAACTAGAGTATTAAATTAGATATCCATAATTTGAATACAAAATGTATATTTGTTTAAAAGGTTTGTCATAACGTATTTCTGTCGTAATATAGGCAAGTAAGTAAATATAATGTTCTCCCTTTTCAGCTGAACTCTTCTGGGGGTTCTCCACTCACTTTTTCCAGACTACCGAACATTTCAACGCGATGCAAAATAACACAACAGAAACAAAGTTCAGGGAGTGCAACGGAGCCTTTGTTACGTCTGTTTTCAGTGCCTCCGCAGATGGCGCCCATCTATATACAAACATAGTCATCGTCATTATCAACTTGATGCTGTCCATTTTTGGAACATTTGAAAATATTCTCGTTATTGCTGCCTATGTAACAAACAATGATCGTTTGAAGACATCGTGCAACATGCTTCTTGTAGTACTTGCAGTCAGTGATCTTATGGTAACGTTAATTGTTCAGCCTATTTTTGTTGCTGGGAAAATTAGTGAGATCCTAGGTACAAATAACTGTTTTGTGGTAACACTGTTTCGAGTGGGAAGTTTGTCGTGTTGTGGTCTTTCATTAATCACTATAGTTATTCTGAGCATTGAACGTTGTATCACGTTAGCTTTTCCATATCGTTACCAGAATATTGTGAATCCAGCTCGTCTTAAGCTGGCAGTTGCTTTATCATGGTCCGTCATGTTGACATTAATAATGTCTCGCTTTGGATTTCTCACTCGTAACGTGCCTTTTTATGGTACAGTAGTTTTCATTATACTCTGTGTCTCTATAATGGTTCCAATATGGATCTGGATACATCTACTTATTACTCGTCACAAGAAAAACATTAACAACTTACAAAAACCTTTGAATGTAGTTAAGGAAGACATCAATTATCAGAAAATACTGCGCACTACAAAAACAAGTTATCTTATAATTGCAACTCTTCTTTTCTGTTATTTGCCCTGGTGTATGATCATCCTGTATTCTGCGATTAAACCAGTCAGCTTTCTTGCCGATTATCTACTGTACCCTTGGGCGTCAACTATGGTGTATATTAACTCTACATTAAATCCGTTGCTCTTGTTTTGGCGAAAGAAGATTTTCAGGGAGACTGCCAAGAGCCTCTTGTTTACAATGGTAGCAAAGAAGAACTGATGCGGGAGTGAGAACAAACTAAGAGGAAAAACTAATATTTTTGTCATTTATGTCGTTATATAGTTAACGTTCCATAACCTATCAAACATTAGGATGCTTTTTCCTTGAGAAACTATATGTGTAAATATGAGTATATGCAACAAGCCAAACATCAACCATTTTCACGCTAATAAAATAAACAAAGTAATTAATATACATGCTAAAATATATATACTGACGTGTAATTAACCAGTCAAGAACACGTTCGAAGTGCAATTGGGTATTTTATGCAACATGTTAGAACAACTATCGGAAATACTAAATACTAAATATGGGACGAGACTAGAACATGAATTCACAGAAAATAGAAACAAGCAAGCATGGTTAATTAATTTAAAAAAACCCAATTGTGAACAAGAAAAATGTACAAAGTATATTTTCGAAGTGACAAAAATCGTCTCAAATACACGCTGTTGTAATAATAATTTAATATATCTGAATTCCGAACTCCTTCAACACACCTCGAAAGATATAACATGGTTGTATACATATAGCAATTAATTCAAATCGTATAACGTTAATCATAATAACGTTCTAGACAGTAGACATATTAATACTGGAGTCGACAGAATGATGCTGTCTTTGTATGCTAACACTTTTATAATAGTATAGTCAAACATTCTCACAAAGTTCTAACGACGTTCTCACAATGCTCTCGCAAAGTAGATATATGCTAGCTGGTTTTGACAATATCTGAGTATCGCTTAAATTCAGTTTTCGCCTTATAAATAAATTCATGTAAATCGATTTTTTTCTTTTCTTCTACGAGCTCTTTGCTGAACTATAATTAAGAATCTATTCACTTTTTACGATATAGAGAACATCGAGTTAATAATGATAATGACTATGATTGTATATAGATGGACGCCATCTGTGGAGTCACTGAAAACAGCTGTAACAATAAAGGTTCCGCTGCACTCGCTAAATTTCGTATCATGTCAGCGTTATTTTCCCTTGAAAATAAATAAATGTTCATAGCCTGGAAAAGTTGTTGAAAAAATGTCGGAAGAGCTCAGTTAAAATGCTAGAACAGTGTATTCATTTACCTGCCCTACGTTACGATAAACCTTTCAAACAGATAAATTATGTATTCAAATTACGTACGCATGCTCAACAATTAGACCCGAGTGTTCTATACGCGCGAATAGAAAATGAGCATGTCTATTATCCATCCGCAGAGCAATAGAGACAAAAACAACGTTGTAGCAAGGTTAGGTCCGACCTAAAGCCTGTTTTCCATATATTCGCTACGACAGTGCAGTCCCCATGGGTGAACGCTGATCGCGGGCAATAATATACCTGGCAAAATACTTGCCGTATGTTGTTCCTATATGTACTTATAAACTTCTTTTCGGTCTCTTGCATGTATACGAACACCTCAAAATTTTCACCAGTGTTAATTTTCATATTTATCTTTATAGTTTCGTGAATTTTTGTTACAAATATATAAGACACACATATACTTATCATCCAATCGAATTATCATGTGGCTATATCTTGGTTTAAAGGTCAATAGATAATTTTCTATCTTGGTGATCGCAACCGTATAAGCAATCATAGCAATCGTTGGCTTCGTTGCAAAAGTAGTTGCCATGTGTCATTGATAAAATTGCCGAGTTCATTTTTAAGCGATCGTGGCAAATGTAGCGATTATATATAGCAACAATTTAAACCTATACCAAACCACAACTTTTTTACTAAAGACTAATACATGCAGCGACCATTTTGTCTTAATTTAACAAGTAAAAAACAACATAATTTATCTCGGAAAAAGAGCAGGTGTTAACTTAAAAGGCCCGTCTGTTTGTAATGCACTTCTAATAAAATTATGTTCGAAAACTAATATACGTTTGTGGTGGAGTTCTTTATTAATAAATTTGTAAGCTTTTCTTTACCACTTTAGGTCATTTATTTTTCAAACTTTGTTTTGTGCCTTGTGATAATCGTTAACGTTTGTCGGATCAGATGTTTGAGGATTGTGCCGTGGGGCAGTAAATTTCTCTCTCCGCGTTCGACAATTCGGTGATTTCCGTACTCTACTCTTCATGATTCAGTGAAGGTCACACCACTGGAACTGCATATGTTTACTTCTGATTACACTACGATAAAAATATTCTTCTGATAAAATTCATAAAGTGACTCACACCCGAATGATAAACGTGAACATGGTAGTTTCATTAATCTTTTAAACAGTCTGTCCGCGTCGTTGCAAACTTTTCGTCCATATATAAGCAACAACAATAAGCTTTAGGTGCAGGATTTTTCACCTGGACAATTACTACTCTAACTATACTTTAAGCCTAAGGGAGTTTTTACTTGAAATAAAACCTAGGACAATAAAAGTTAAAAATAGTATAAAAGCGCGTGAAATGGTTTCTTGCCAAACAAGTTCAAAATCCGCCATTATACTTGTCCAGTCATCTTTGCTTAGATTCTGTCAGTCGTCTCCCGTGCGTGAACATTCCCATCAGACGCCAAAAAATCATGCAAATATTAAGAGACTACTGCATGGGTATACGAAACAAACTAAAACATCAGGAAAACGCAAGCTTTTTGACATTATCTTGCATTTAAAACTTGAATCTTTCGCTACTGTAGTGGTCTATCACCACTAGACAGTGAGAAAATCAGCCAATCAGAATGCACCGTTTGTAATAATTCATCACTAGTTGGCTAACAATCATTAGTATAAATTTACAAGTTTCTATCACAAATCCTTGAATTTCATGGGCTATCGCAGGAGTTACTATCCGCTAATAGAAAATTCTGGCGATTAGCCAATGAAAAGCCTTCTTTTAGCGAAATTAACCAATGGCAACATGCGTAGTATATCACGAGCAATGATCATTAGTGTCAGCGGTTGTTCTATTAACCAACAATGGCGCCGAAATTATAACGGAGTGGGAAATGACAGAAGAAATTGAACATTAGGCGAAGCAATAAGTTCTACAGAAAACAAAAACGGCTACAAAATATTTAGAATGGGAATTATCAAAGGCAATTTTTTCTCTGTTCGTTTAAAGTGTCTATGAAATGAAAATTTCGTTGGCATTTTTGTTGTTTTATTGTACAGAGGAGCATGGCAGGAGCACCCACTGAAAATTTCAAGAGAATCGGATGCGTAGTTTTCGCGCTATAAACTCTCAAAGTTTGCCATGGCTAGTCGTTCTTGGAGAAAAATTGGGCTGTCGGAAACAATGCTTTTGACGTACGTAGATGGACAACTATGCATAAGAACAATAGATTTCACTATTAATGATCCATCTGCGTACGTCATAAGGCATTGTTACCAAGAAGCCCAAATTTCGCCAAAACAAACTATCCATGGCAAACGTATTTTTCACTTCATATAGACACTTTAAAACGAAGTAACTGCAAACAAAACACATTTCAAGATTACGCTTGCTATTAGTATTGACCTATGTAAACCTACAAGCTAAAATTAATGTTTCTTTCAACGTTTTATCACTTTTACATATCAAATAAATGGGAATATATTGTTTCAATATTGTACAAGAAAACCCATGCTAAATTATGCAAGAAAACTTTACTTTTCCATCACTAATTACCGTACAGGACGAAAGAAATGTCCGAAATAATTGTTCAACGTTTGTTGTTGGCAGTTAAAAAATGTATTAAACGAGCCTCAAAGAATAGGTTACGGTCGAAAATTTATTTAACTTTTGTTGATAAATTATACTAAAACAATTCGCCTCGTTGACTATCGAAATTCGCTCATAGAAAACTCGGGCTCGTTGTCTAATTGTTAAATAGAACATGTTTGTTTTAGTTTTCTACAAATCTACAGTATGTAACTCTTGTATTGTCATTTAATCTTTAAAATACCTCTCAAATGCTGCACTTATAGAGTCGAGTTCTCAGTTCTCTAACACTTCAAACGTATTCCTCAGTGGCGTTATGTAATCTGTCTCGCTTTCATCCGCAATACAGTATTCAATGAGAACAGATCAATGATGGCTCGTTGCAAATATTCATATTCATCATGATCAACGTATATAATAGTTTCGCAAGAAAAAAGCATGTCGTTTGATAGGTTGTGGAACTTTCACAAAAATGTTAAGTTAACCCCAGCTGTTAGCTATAGAGTCAACTCTGTTATATAGAATCTGTTGCGACTCTTGATTTCTTCTTCTTTGCTATCATTGTACACAAAAGGCTCTTGGCAGTCTCCCTGATAGTTGGCTCATTGATCATGCTTGTTTTAGTTTCCTCCGAATCTATGTAGCTCTTGTATGTCATTCAATCTTTCCAATACGTCTCAAATGCTGCACTTAGAGTCGAGTTCTCAGTTCTGCAAGTCTAACACTTCAAACGTATATTCTTCAGTGGTATTATTTAATCTGTTTCGCTTTCATCAGCAATACCATATTCAATGAGAAAAGATCAATGATGGCTCGCTGCAAATATTCATATTCATCATGATCAACGTATATAATAGTTTCGCAAGAAAAAAGCATGTCGTTAATTTGATAGATTGTGGAACTTTCACAAAAATTAATATTCATCAACGTATAATAGTTTCGCAAGTAAAAAGCATGACGTTTGATAAGTTGTGGAACTTTTATAAACAACTGTATAAATCACAAAAATGTTAAATTACACCGCGATGTTAATATGTATAGTTTACTATATGGTAACCCGGCTTGAGTTCAACTATAGTGTCTCCAACTGATCGTAAATAGAGGGAAACTGACAAAGAAACTGTTAAATTGACATAAGGGCGACATAGAATGTTGGAGCTATTAGCTATGTAGAGTCAACTCTGTTATATAGTCTCTGTTCCGACTCTTGATTTCTTCTTTGCTATCATTGTACACAAGAGCCTCTTGGCAGTCTCCCTGAAACTTTTCTTTCGCCAAAACAAAAGCAACGGATTTAATGTAGAGTTAATATATACCAGAGTTGACGCCCAAGGGTACAGCAGATATTCCACAGAAAAGTTGTCTGGCTTAATCACAGAATACAGGGTGATCACACACATAGGAAAATAACAGAAAAGAAGAGCTGCAATTATAAGATAACTTGTTTTTGTAGTTCCCAGTATTTTCTTACAATTGATGTCTTCCTTAACTACATTCAAAGGTTTTTGTACGTTGTTAATATTTTTCTTGTGATGAGTAATAAGCAGATGAATCCAGATCCATATTGGAACCACTATACAAACGCTGAGTATAATAAAAACACATTTACCATAAAAAAGCACGTTGGACGGGAGAAATCCAAAGCCAGACATGATTAATACCAACATGACGAACCATGATAAAGCAACTGTTAGCTTAAGACGAGCTGGATTCACAATATTCTGGTAACGATTTGGAAAAGCTAACGTGATACAACGTTCAATGCTCAAAATAACTATAGTGATTAACGAAAGACCACAACACGAATAACTTCCCACTCTACTAAGTGTTTCTACAGAACAGTTATATATACTTAGGATCTCACTAATTTTCCCAGCAACAAAAATAGGCTGAACAATTAACGTTACCATAAGATCACTGACTGCAAGAACTACAAGAAGCATGTTGCACGATGTCTTCAAACGATTGTTTATAACATAGGCAGCAATAACGAGAATGTTTTCAAATGTTCCAAAAATGGACAGCATCAAGTTGATAATGACGATGACTATGTTTGTATATAGATGGACGCCATCTGGAAAGTCACTGAAAACAGACGTAACAAAGGCTTCGCTGCATCCGCTGAACTTTGTTCCTGATGTGTTATTTTGCATCGCGTTGAAATGTTTGGTAGTCTGGAAAAGTTGAGGGGAAAACTGTTGATAGAGACGGAAGAGTTAAGTTGAAAAGATGAAACAGAAATACGTTGTCGTAATCCTTTTAAACAGACAAATTATTCATTCAATTAAACGTAGGTGCATAATATTATAATTAGACTCGAGTGCACAATTGTACGCGCGAATAGAAAATGAGGTGAAGGCGAGTTGTTTATCGCTCTTCAAAAACTCATTTATAATTCATGAGGAAAATTCAAAAGAAATTAAAGTTTAATCAGTGTCTTTATATGTGATAAAGATACCTCCTGATTTACATAAACTTTAGCTTTGATTTTCTCGGCTTTGACAAGGTTATTTTTCAAAATTACTACGCCAGTGAACTTACCAAGTGGTTCGTTTTTGAAGCCGTTCAATAAACTCGCAGTTCGTGTTTTATCAGATATAAAAATACTCGGCTTCGCCTCAAGGTAAGTTGTCCATATTGTTTTTTTAAGTACTATTTAAAACATGGGCAGCAGTGTTTTATCAGATTTAAAACACGAGGCGATAGCCGAGTTTTTAGATCTGATAAAACAGGTACTGCGAATGTTTTAAATGGCTTCAAAAACTATCCATATAATAAGCTCATATAGAAATCAATTTTGAAAATTGAAGTTGTCTGAGCCGCAAGTTCATTGAAAATAGCGAGCGTGTCTCTATCACATATAGAGACACGTCACGGTCATGATTTTCCTTTCTGTTTTCCTCATGAATTATTAATGAGTTTTTGAAGCAAACTTAGAACTTAAAAATAATGGGGAAAATACGCGTCAGTTTTGAGAGTCAAATAAATCTTGATTTCGCGACTAATAATCTGACAAATAGACCTATATAGTATACTGTGTAGCCAACCAAAATACAGCATGGATCATGGACCATACATTAGAATACAGATGGTTGATGCGTCGATTCTCTTTGATGTGCTGCGGTTATCAGTAGGTTATTTACCTTGCTATTAAATGACTTACTATATTGCTTTAAAACTACGTTTAGAATACTATTTTCTTGTTTTTTGTTAAATAACGTCGGATAATATCTGTATCGCAAATAAACTAAGTAAGGGGTCTCGGTCACTAACTAGCTTAGTTATCTCCATCTCGGTAACTAACCTATACCCATGCATTAACAATCCGCATGGACTTCCTTTTAAGGATATAAACTATACATATACCCATGCATTAGCCATCCGCATGGACTTCCTTTTAAGGATATAAAAAACTAGACGTAGCCGTTTTATGCAAAACAGGACATACAATATGTACTTTTAAGGGTTGCACTTGATATCACATAAAATAAAATATTATATGTTTAAGAAATAGAAAATAGCCGCCCGTCTTTACATATAGCCTGATGCAAACACAGAAGAGAGTTTGTCAGAACTCCAAAGTTTATGCATGTAAACCTCGCAGATGATAGGCTAGAGTTCACAAGTCAATTGGTCAACAATTTTAAACGAACAAGATCCTAACGATTCATATAATAAATTTTTATCAGAATACTCGCGACTTTATGAAATCTGTTTTCCTTTGAAAAAGATTAACAGCAATAAGAATAAAAGTCTTCTCACTCCGTGGGTGACAAAAGGCCTGTTAGTTTCTATTAAGAAGAAAAGGAGGCTTTATAAACAATTCCTAAATTCTTCCAACCCTCTACACGAAGCACACTATAAATCATACAGAAATAAATTGAATCACCTGATTAGAATTGCCAAACGTACTTATTATGATAAAAAATTCGATCTAGCAAAGAACAATCTTAGAGAGACATGGAAATTAATAAACAAAGTCATTAATAAGCGTAAAAATAAATTATCCATGCCTCTAACTTTCAACTCTAACGGTATATCAATAACTGATCCATCAGAAATAGCTAATGGGTTTTGAAATTACTTCACAAAGATTGGTCCTAACTTAGCAAATAAAATACCAACAGTAAATTCTACTTTCCATTCGTTCTTAACTGATCCTGTAAATGAGTCAATATTCTTAAATCCAACTAATGTTGCTGAATTGACAGAAATTTGTCGGTCTTTTAAGTCGGGGAAAGCATCAGGATATGATAATATTTCAATGCATATAATAAAAAATACCTTTGAATTTGTATCTCAACCTCTTACGCAAATCATTAACCTTTCACTTATAAATGGATTTTTTCCAAATAAATTAAAAATTGCTAAAATAATTCCTATATACAAAGCGGACAACCCTGAATTCTTTACTAATTATAGACCTATTTCACTACTTCCAAATTTCTCTAAATTTTTTGAAAAGGTTATGCACAATCGCATAACTGAATTTATAGAATTATTCGATATTTTATATTCTCGACAATTTGGATTTCGGAAAAAACACTCGACGGTTTTATCACTTATTCATCTTATTAATAAAATATCTACATCAATAGACCAAAAAGAAATCACTGTCGGTGTATTTCTGGACCTTTCAAAAGCGTTTGATACCTTAAACCACGAAATTATGTTTGCTAAACTAGAACATTATGGTATCCGTGGTGTAGCTCTGCAATGGATTAAGAGCTATTTTTCTAATCGTAAACAATTTGTGCAAATTAATGAGACCAGTTCCTCCGAGCAAATAATAAGTTGTATTAGGCCCTTTATTCTTTTTACTTTATATTAATGATTTACCTAATGCTACGAGAATGGCAGAGTCTTTGCTTTTTGCAGATGACACTAGCATTTTTTATTCTCACTCAGATCCAAAACAGCTAATTTCTGTATTAAACACAGAATTAATTGATATTGACAAATGGATGAAATCCAATAAGCTTTCTATTAATATAAAAAAAACAAGTTATATTATTTTTAAACCAAAACAAAAGTTAATCAATATCAATTTGCCTATTGTTTATGACAATCAATGTCTTAAACAAGAGCAAGTAATGAAATTCCTGGGTATTTATATAGATGAGAACCTTACATGGAAATCTCATATTAATTACGTGTATAAAAAAATATCAAGATCTATTGGAATAATTTATAGATCTCGTTTCGAATTATCTACTAAGACAAAATTGTCTTTATATTACACTCTGATTTATCCTTATCTTAATTACTGTAACATAGTTTGGTCATCTACATACGTCACTAGTTTACATAGAATTCTTCTTCTTCAGAAACGAGCGGTGCGTGCCATAACGAATTCAGATTACCAAGCCCATTCAGCACCCTTATTTATCCACTTAAAAATTCTAGATATCTATAAAGTAAATTCATTCCACATTGCTAAATTTATGTTTTTATATCACCATCGTTTACTACCCTCGTTTTTCCTTGATTTATTTTTAACTAATAGTGAAGTACATAATTATAATACTAGATATGCAGCAGATTACAGGTCCCACACATGTCGAACACATATTAAACAATTTACAATTCTTCACTTAGGTCCAAAAATTTGGAATTCTCTACCATCTTCAGTTACCAACTCAGCTTCTATATTCTCCTTCCATAAGAAACTTTTCATTTACTACTTAATAGGTGAAAATACTTGAATTCGTTATATTTGCATACACCACTCGTTATTATAAAATTTAAATAATATCAAATCTATACGAGGGGACCTCTTCTATAAAAGCCTTATGGTTTCATGAGGTCCTCTTGCCAATTATCTTCTATAGCAATGTAATTTATCTACTATCCTATTATTATTTGGCGAATAAATGATGGTGATGATGATGATGATGATGATGAAGTCGATAAAGGTGCTCGCAACTCGATGAAATTATATTTTCTATTAGTATCGTTATTTTTTTATATCTTTGGGCCCTTCCACTAGGAATAGAACTCGCGAGCCGTTATTCGTTGAAAATAAATTCTCGTACAGACCAGGCAACCAAGCGGTCGACCGACTAACTGGCTAACATACTAATTTATTTACCTACAATCAGTTACTTTAGATAACATGTTGCTTTTACTATTCTCCTACACTACATACAAACTTTTCTTACAAAAACTATACAGTAGATTGCTGTTTGATATCTCAGTTATTTTAGTGGTTTTGTATATATGAATTGTTTCAATTACAATAATCACAAATGAATACTATCATTTAAACTTATATTATAGTTTTATTCTATAACTTATATTTCATATTTAATTGTTAATATTAAAATATCACCCATCTGGTGCTCACTGACCAATGCATGCAGCTGTATTTTGATTGTCAATAGGTCCATTTGTCGTATATAAAAAAGGAACGCCTTGTTTGGAACAATTTAAATGTACTTTTATTTAGCGTTATGAATTTAATTATGCATATGTTAGTAATAATATATAGCGTATATTCTACTATATTTTGTAATATTATAACTAATTTGACTTAGTTCTACTACTGTATATTGCTTTAAAACTACATCTAAAACACTATTGTCTTTTGTTAAATAACGACAGATATCATCTGTATCATAGCCATAGGTTAGTCACCTCGAAGTCAGTAACTAACTAGCTTATAGTTACCTCAAAACTTTTCCAGCCGACAACTTTAAAAAATATAAAACAAAACAAACTCCGAAAAGTAGCATCTTGTAAAAACTCAAGATTTGAGGAAGTAAACAAGACGATGTAATATTTCGAATCTATTACAGAATCATTGTCAAACCTGATTCTGTAATAGAATGATTCTGTTATAGATTCGAAATATTACCTCGATTACTGTCTCGTCTTGTTTATTTCCTCAAATCTTGAGTTTTTACAAGATGCTACTTTTTGGAGTTTGTTTTGTTTTATATTATAGTTACCTCCGTCTCGGTAACTAACCTATACTTAATATAAATAAGTTTTGTGGAAACACCACGTAAAATATTTCTTTGCTAATATTTCTTTTCTATTTTTTACGTGGTGTTTCCACAAAACTTATTTATATTACATTATCGCTTTGAAAACTTTCAAAGAATTAACCTATACTTATGTACAGTTTTTCTCCTAATAATTTGTTTTTTAAAGTATTTATTTAACAGCACGGCTTATTGGTAGATCACTTTTTTATGTAAATATTTCTAAACCGCTCTATAATTGCATAAATTTAAATAGACATTGACAAACATTTTATAAGCTAGCGAGGTTTACCATTGTAAAATTTTAAAAATAATCTTTAGTATATTAGCATTATTAGGTTACAATGATTATTATTATTATTATTATTATTATTATTATTATTATTATTATTATTATTATTATTATTATTATTATTATTATTATCTCTATATAATTGGATTAATTGGATTGCTCATCTGGTTCCAAAAATGAAGCCACCGAAGACGACGAATTTGGAGTACCAATATGGCCGTCAGTAGCTGAGCAATCCAGTTATATAGAGATCAGTGAGTGAAACCCTTTCATTACCATGCACGTACTTTAGTATTTTACTCTGGCTAATACCAGAACATTTTACCCGTCAATACGGAACCCCCTGGTACCCTGAAGGCAAATCAATAACAGAAATATCACATTTTTTCATTATTTTCAAACTTTAAATTTGACTAACTACTTGGTAGTCTCCCTCACGGCCGTTGTGGTTGTCCACAACCGCTGCGAAGGAGACTAACTACTTAATTAATACTAAAAAGCAACAGGCCCTCGTGTTCCATGAGTGACAGACAACTAGAGTATTAAATTGAATATGCATAATTTGAATACAAACTGTATATTTGTTTAAAAGCTTTGTCATAACGTATTTCTGTCGTAATATAGGCAAGTAAGTAAATATGATGTTCTCCCTTTTCAACTGAACTCTTCTGGGGTTTTCCCTCAACTTTTCCAGACTACCGAACATTTCAACGTAATGCAAAATAACACAACAGAAACAAAGTTCAGGGAGTGCAACGGAGCCTTTGTTACGTCTGTTTTCAGTGCCTCCGCAGATGGCGCCCATCTATATACAAACATAGTCATCGTCATTATCAACTTGATGCTGTCCATTTTTGGAACATTTGAAAATATTCTCGTTATTGCTGCCTATCTAACAAACAATCGTTTGAAGACATCGTGCAACATGCTTCTTGTTGTACTTGCAGTCAGTGATCTTATGGTAACGTTAATTGTTCAGCCTATTTTTGTTGCCAGGAAAATTAGTGAGATCCTAGGTACAAACAACTGTTTTGTGGTGAAACTGTTTCGAGTGGGAAGCTATTCGTGTTGTGGTCTTTCATTGATCACTATAGTTATTCTGAGCATTGAACGTTGTATCACGTTAGCTTTTCCATATCGTTACCAGAATATTGTGAATCCAGCTCGTCTTAAGCTAACAGTTGCTATATCATGGTTCGCCATCTTGGTATCAATAATGTCTCGCTTTGCATTTCTCACTCATAACGTGCTTTTTTATGGTACAGCAGTTTTCATTATACTCTGTGTCTCTATAGTGGTTCCAATATGGATCTGGATTCATCTCCTTATTACTCGTCACAAGAAAAACATTAACAACGTACAAAAACCTTTGAATGTAGTTAAAGAAGACATCAATTGTCAGAAAATACTGCGCACTACAAAAACAAGTTATCTTATAATTGCAGCTCTTCTTTTCTGTTATTTGCCTTGGTGTATGATCATCCTGTATTCTGCGATTAAACCAGTCAGCTTTCTTGTCGGTTATCTACTGTACCCTTGGGCGTCAACTATGGTGTATATTAACTCTACATTAAATCCGTTGCTTTTGTTTTGGCGAAAGAAGATTTTCAGGGAGACTGCCAAGAGCCTCTTGTTTACAATGGTAGCAAAGAAGAAATGATGCGGGAGTGAGAACAAACTAATAGGAAAAACTAATATTTTCGTCATTTATGTCGTTATATAGTTAACGTTCCATAACCTATCAAACATTAGAATGCTTTTTCCTTGAGAAACTATATGTGTCAATATGAGTATATGCAACAAGCCAACATCAACCATTTTCACGCTAATAAAATAAACAAAGTAATTAATATACATGCTAAAATATATATACTGACGTAATTAACCAGTCAAGAACACGTTCGAAGTGAAATTGGGTATTTTACGCAGCATGTCAGAACAACTATCGGAAATACTAAATACTAAATATGGGACGAGGCTAGAGCATGAATTCACAGAAAATAGAAACAAGCAAGCATGGTTAAATAATTTAAAAAAAAACAATTGTGAACAAGAAAAATGTACAAAGTATATTGTCGAAGTGACAAAAATCGTCTCAAATACACGTTGTTGTAATAATAATTTAATATATCTGAATTCCGAACTCCTTCAACACACCTCGAAAGATATAACATGGTTGTATACATATAGCAATTAATTCAAATCGTATAACGTTAATCATAATAACGTTCTAACAGTAGACATATTAATACTGGAGTCGACAGAATGACGCTGTCTTTGTATGCTAACGCTTTTATAATAGTATAGTCAAACATTCTCACAAAGTTCTAACGACGTTCTCACAATGTTCTCTCACAACGTAGATATATGCTAGCTGGTTTTGACAATATCTGAGTATCACTTAAATTCAGTTTTCCCCTTATAAATAAATTCACGCAAATCGAGTTTTTTCTTTTCTTTTACGAGCTCTTTGCTAAACTATAATTAAGAATCTATTCACTTTTTACGATATAGAGAACATCGAGTTAATAATGATAATGACTATGATTGTATATAGATGGACGCCATCTGTGGAGTCACTGAAAACAGCTGTAACAATAAGGTTCCGCTGCACTCGCTAAATTTCGTTTCTGTCTTTTATAGCTTGGAAAAGTTGTTGAAAAAATGTCGGAAGAGCTCAGTTAAAATGCTAGAACACTGTATTCATTTACCTGCTCTACGTTATGGTAAACCTTTCAAACAGATAAATTATGCATTCAAATTACGTACGCATGCTTAATAATTAGACCCGAGTGTTCTATACGCGTGAATAGAAAATGAGCGTGTCTATGTCTGTGTGAGGTTTTGTACATCCATCCGCAGTGCAATATAGACAAAAACAATGTTGCGGCAAAGTTAGGTCCGACCTAAAGCCTGTTTTCCATATATTCACTACGACAGTGCAGTCCCCATGTGAACGCTGATCGCGGGCAATAATATACCTGACAAAATACTTGCCGTATATATACGCTGTTCCTATATGTATACCTATAAGCTTCTTTTCGGTCTCTTGCATGAATACGAATACCTCAAAATTTTCACCAGTGTTAATTTCCATATTTATCTTTATAGTTTCGTGAATTTTTGTTACAAATATATAAGACACATGCACATACGTATCATCCAGACGAATTATCATGCGGCTATATCTTGGTTTTAATGGTCAATAGATAATTTTTTATCTCGGTGATCGCAATCGTAGCAATCATAGCAATCGTTGGCTTCGTTGCAAAAGTAGTTGCCATGTATCATTGATGTGAAAATGCCGAGTTCATTTTTAAGCGATCGTGACAATTGTAGCGATTATATATAGCAACAAGCCTTATGAAAAAACACATTTGAAATTTCCTTAATTCATTCAAGTTGTTCTAGATATATAATTATTCTAAGCGCTTAAGGTAATAAAATTGTTGTAAACTTGAATACTCCATGTATATAAAATTTTCAATTCATGTATGACATCTTAAAATCATACTGTAGAATCATACAGAATTTTAATTTCATATATGAAATTTGTATCAAAAATATGACATTTTTAATTTGTATATCACTTTCAATTTATATATGGAAATTTACCATTTACATATGAAATGTTTAATTAATATATGAAAATGTATTTAATATATGAAGATTTTCATATATGACATATTTAATCCATATATGAAATTTCTAATTCCATATATGAAATTAAATATTCCATATATGACATTTTAATTCATTTGTGAAATTTCTAATTCCATATATGAGATTTTTAATTTCATATATGAAAGTTTCATTTCATATATGAAAGTTTTAATTTCATATATGAAAGTTTTAATTCATATATGAAAGTTTTAATTCATATATGAAAGTTTTAATTTCATATATGAAAGTTTTAATTTCATATATGAAAGTTTTAATTCATATATGAAAGTTTTAATTTCATATATGAAAGTTTTAATTCCATACATGAAAGTTTTAATTTCATATATGAGAGTTTTAATTTCATATATGAAAGTTTTAATTTCATATATGAAAGTTTTAATTTCATATATGAAAGTTTTAATTTCATATATGAAATTGCGCATTTGATATATGAAATTGCACATTTCATATATTAACTTCACATTTCATATATGAAAAATTCAATTTCATATATGAAATTGCACATTTCATATATTAAATTCACATTTCATATATGAAATCTTATATGAAATTTTCGTAAGGGTATATACCAAACCACGACTTAAATATACAACGTTGCGGTTACGTTGTGTGCATGGTAACCGCGCAATACTAGTTCGACGGATAGTAAAAAGATCTAAAGATATAATTAAACTGACACGCAGTAAAGAAAATTTTCATTTTAACATTTTCGCTCTATGAATTTCTTGTCCAAAAAGGAGCCATTTTTACTAAAGACTCAAATACACGTACTGTAAATTAGCATTAAACCATTAGCAGCGACCATTTTGTCTTAATTTAACAAGTAAAAAACAATATAATTTATCTGAAAAAGAGCAGGAGTTAACTTATAAGGCCCGTCTGTTGGTAATGCAGTTCTGATAAAATTATGTTCTAAAACTAATATACGTTTGTGGTCGAGTTCTTTCATTTTTTTACGATCACAATTGCTTTTCCGTTGTCTTAAGCCTGAAGCTCAGTTATCGCAGAAACTGGTTCGCAGCTCGCTGCGAGTACTTGCATCTAATTAAAAAGAACTCGCAGTGCTTGTCTTTTCTCTATGAGTCATTTTGAATTAGATGCTGGAAATGCGCCTCTAATAAATTGAACAATTAGACAACGAGCTCGAGTTGTCTCACTTGTGTGTAAGCAGATAGTCGAGGAGGCGCAATCGTTCCTACTGACTGATCGTAACTCAGTCGTCTTTGTATCGTCTAAAATCTTGCTCGTTAGTTTGCGGATGCAATGGGAAATTGAGGTTTGTAAATTTTGACAGTACATTATGGGAATTATCAAACGTCTAGATTTGAGGAAATTGAGTCGAAAACTTGCATAGCGTAAATTTTGCGTCAAAATCGCAAATATATCGACCCGAAATGTATCACTTGCAAAATAACTAACGATCATAGAACGGCCACTAATAAATATCTTGGAATATTTTCAACAAGTAATTTACCGTTGATGCATGGATATACATGTTTATACTATATACGGAATTTTCAGAATTGCAGACGGCGGAGAGAAAAGTTCGAATCGCTGCCGCGCCAACAACGTTCGCCGTTGAAATTTACAAATAAATCTGATAAACAAAGGCGACGAATATAGACGCGGAAACATGCACTTTCAAACTCACTTTTAACATTTGAACAACTTTACACTAACAGATCAGGTAAGATGTGTAGTAGTGTTGTCAATATTTTGTCGAGCCACGGGGCCATATATTACTTCTTCTTGTACTTGTACTTGATTAGCTCTATCCATCACCATTTTCAGTGAGGATCTGGCTGCTCAGCAATGATATTTCTTAAGTTCCGTAGCATTTCACTCCATCTCAAGCGATTAGACGCTAGCACATTGCCTTGTTGATGACTTATTCCAACTCTACCAGTAACGATTTCAAGATCATCTTCAACACAGTTTAACCACGTTGTACGCTGTTTCCCCCTTGACCGTTTACCATGTCGAGGGTACCAATCCAACAAATATTTGGGAAGACGGTCGTCCTCCATTCGCACTAAATGTCCATACCACCTCAGGCGTTTGATAGCAAGATGTATCCTGATAGATGGCTGGTTTGATCGACGTGAAATTTCAGAATTTTTGACATGATGGAAGTACCTCACTTTCAGAATTCGTCGCAAACATGACTGATGGAATACTTCCCAGCGTTGAATTTGCTGTTTATTGGTTTGCCATGTCTCCCCAGCGTATAGCAGAATGGTAAGAACTGCACTCTCATAAATTCTAAGCTTTGTATTTAAGAATATCTTTTTGTTATACCAGATCTTATTCAGGCTGTTAAAAGCCCCAGAAGCTTTCCCAATTCTTCTGTTCAACTCCGGATCAATGGACCCATTACATGCTATTAAGGAGCCAAGGTAGACAAATGATGACACTAGTTCCAACAGATCACCGTCAATTTTGATGTCCATGTTGACATGTTGCGGAAAGGGTCGTTGACTTGTGTTCTTGTCTATACACATGACTCGTGTCTTGTCAACGTTAACTTGAAGACCAGCTTTCTTGCAATGTTTAACAGTTAGATCTGTTGATTCTTGCAAGCCAATTTCGGTGTCATCAAGGACTCCGAGGTCATCAGCATAATCTATATCAGTGACATGTTTTTCAGGGTTTCGCGAACTAAGGCGATGATCACTAAGGCCATATATTAATAAATTTGTAAGCTTTGTTAACCACTTTAGCCCATGTTTTTGAACCTTTCACTTGTGCGTTGTGATAATCGTTAACGTTTGTCGGATCAGATGTTTGAGGGTTGTGCAGTGTGGCAGTAAATTTCTCTCTCCGCGTTCGACAATTCGGTGATTTCCGTATACTCTACTCTTTCATGAAGCAGTGAAGGTCACACCACTGGCACTGGGTTTACTTCTGTCGAGTCTGATTACACTACGACAAAAAACATTCTTTTGATAGAATTCATAAAGTGACTCACACCGGAATGATGAACGTCGACATGGTCGTTTCATTAATCTTTTAAAACAGTCTGTCCGCGTGGTTGCAAACGTTTTGTCTATATATAAGCAACAACAATAAGCTTTAGGTGCAGGATTTTTCACCTGGACAAACACTACTCTAATAAAATACTATAAGTCTAAGGGAGTTTTTACTTGAAGAAAGAAAACCTAGGACAATCAAAGTTAAAAATACTAAAAGCGGGTGAAACGGTTTCTTGTTATAAACAAGTTCAAAATCCGCCATTACTTGTCCAGCCATCTTTGCTTAGAATGTGTCAGTCGTTTCCCAAGCGTGAACATCCTCGTCAGACGCCAAAAGTTCATGCAAATATTAAGAGATGACTGCATGGGTACGAAACATACTAAAACGTCCGGAAAACGCAAGATTTCTGACATTATTTTGTATTTAAAACTTGACTCTTTATATATACTGTAGTGGTCTATCACCAATAGACAGTGAGAAAATCAGTCAATCAGAATGCACTGTTTGTAATAATTCATCACTATATAGTTGGCTAACAATCAATAGATGATGCTTGTTTTAGTTTTCTCCGAATCTATGTGATGTAACTCTTGTATTGTCATTTAATCTTTCCAATACCTCTCAAATGCTGCACTTAGAGTCGAGTTCTCAGTTCTGTAAGTCTAACGCTTCAAACGTATATTCTTCAGTGGTATTATTTAATCTGTTTCGCTTTCATCAGCAATACCTTATTCAATGAGAAAAGATCAATGATGGCTCGTTGCAAATATTCATATTCATCATGATCAACGTATAATAATAGTTTCGCAAGAAAAAAGCATGTCGTTAATTTGATAGATTGTGGAACTTTCAGAAAAATTAATATTCATCAACGTATAATAGTTTCGCAAGTAAAAAGCATGACGTTTGTTGATAAGTTGTGGAACTTTAAACAACTGTATAAATCACAAAAATGTTAAATTACACCGCGATGTTAATATGTATAGTTTACTATATGATAACCCGGCTTGAGTTCAACTATAGTGTCTCCAACTCATCGTACATGGAGGGAAACTGACAAAGAAACTGTTAAATTGACATAAGGGTGGCATAGAATGTTGGAGCTGTTAGCTATGTAGAGTCAACTCTGTTATATAGACTCTGTTCCGACTCTTGATTTCTTCTTTGCTATCATTGTACACAAGAGCCTCTTGGCAGTCTCCCTGAAACTTTTCTTTCGCCAAACCAAAAGCAACGGATTTAATGCAGAGTTAATATACACCATAGTTGACGCCCAAGGGTACACTAGATAATCGACAAGAAAGCTGCCTGGTTTAATCGCAGAATACAGGGAGATCACACACATAGGAAAATAACAGAAAAGAAGAGCTACAATTATAAGATAACTTGTTTTTGTACTTCCCAATATTTTCTGACAATTGATGTCTTCCTTGACTACATTCAAAGGTTTTTGTACGTTGTTAATATTTTTCTTGTGACGAGTAATGAGCAGATGAATCCAGATCCATATTGGAACCACTATACAAACGCTGAGTATAATGAAAACAACTGCACCGTAAAAGAACACGTTGGACGGGAGAAATCCAAAGCGAGACATGATCAATACCAACACGACGAACCATGACAAAGCAACTGCTAGCTTAAGACGAGCTGGATTCACAATATTCTGGTAACGATATGGAAAAGCTAACGTGATACAACGCTCGATGCTCAGAATAACAACAATGATTAATGAAAGACCACAACACGAATAACTCCCCACTCCAATAAGTGTTACCACAAAACAGTTATATATACCTAGGATCTCATTAATTTTCCTGACAATATAAATAGGCTGAACAATTGACGTTACCATAAGATCACTGACTGCAAGTACAACAAGAGGCATGTTGCACGATGTCTTCAAACGAGTGTTTGTTACATAGGCAGCAATAACGAGAATGTTTTCAAATGTTCCAAAAATGGACAGCATCAAGTTGATAATGACGATGACTATGTTTGTATATAGATGGACGCCATCTGCGGAGTCACTGATAGCAGACGTAACAAAGGTTTCGCTGCATCCACTGAACTTTGTTTTTGATGTGTTATTTTGCATCGCGTTCAAGTGTTCGGTAGTCTGGAAAAGTTGAGGAAAAAACTTTTGATAGTGACGGAAGAGTTAAGTTGAACAGATGAAACAGAAATACGTTGTCACAATCCTTTTAAACAAACAAATTATTCATTCAATTTACGTATTAAAATGCATAACATAATTAGACTCGAGTGCACAATTGTACACGCGAACAGAAAGTGAGGTAATGCCAGTTGTTTATCGCTCAAAAAGAACGAAGGTAATCTGTCCAATTGTTGTTGTTTTCCAAGTAGTCAAACTTAGAATTTCAAAATAATGAAAAAATACGCGATAAGCGTCAGTTTTGAGAGTCAAATCAATATTATTGATTTCGCTACTAATAATCTGATAAATAGACCAATAGTAGTGTAGCCAACCAACCAATATACAGCATTGAACATGGACCATACATTAGAATACAGATGGTTGATATTGATCCTTAATTTATTATTGAGTCGGTTTTCTTTGATGTACCGCGGTTGTTTATTTTTAATAGTTACTCCCGACAAGTTAATTGCCCCGGGCTAATATATATTAGCCCGGGGCAATTAACTTGATTTATGCGTGGTTGGGAAAATAAGCTTTAATCCATGGTCACAAATGTGATAAAGGATTTATCATCGCGACCGAAGTGTTTTTTAGACAATCTCTGTGATAACGAATTCAGTATCTCAGTTTTCTTAGGCAACCTCGGTGATCAACCTCGGTAACTACGTATGTTATTAACCTCGGGCCTTTGGCCCGAGGTAAAAAACTGACGTAGTGACCTCGGTTGAGGTAACTAACCTATACTTAGTTCATTCATGCGTCGATTCTCTTTGATGTGTCGCGGTTATTAATAGGTTATCTACCTTCCACATTAAATGACTTACTATATTGCTTTAAAAGTACGTTTAGAATACTATTTTTTGTTAAATAACGGGCGGATAATATCTGCATGGCAAATAAACTAAGTAAGGGGTCTCGGTCACGAACCTATAGAGCGTTTTCACTCACGTGATCGGTGGCCCATTGGGGCGGTGAAACAATACGAAATATTTGAATAAGAAAGAGCTAGTACCCATACCGTACACCAATATGGCCGCCATTTCATTGTTTTGGTACACCAATATGGCCGCCGTAACGTAAGATGAAAACGCTCTATACCCATGCATTAGCCATCCGCATGGACTTCCTTTTAAGGATATAAAAAAATAGACGTAGCAGTTTTATGCAAAACAGGACATACAATATGTACTTTTAAAGGTTGCACTTGATATCACATAAAATAAAATATATGTTTAAGAAAGAGAAAATAGCCGCCCGTCTTTACATATAGCCTGATGCAAACACAGAAGAGAGTTTGTCAGAACTCCAAAGTTTATGCATGTAATAAAAGTAGCGTGCTGCGTAGGCAGTGTAGAAACAACAATCGAAATATAGTAAGGTTAGATATACTGCCGAAACAGAGAACGTAGGAGTCTAACGTTTCGAGCGAAGGCCCTTCGTCAGAGAGAAACGTAAGGCTCCTGCGTTCTCTGTTTCGGCAGTATATCTAACCTTACTATATTTCGATTTATGCATGTAAACCTCGCAGATGATAGGCTAGAGTTTACAAGTGTGGGAAGTCGATAAAGGTGCTCGCAACTCGATGAAATTATATTTTCTATTAGTATCGTTAATTTGTTATATCTTTGGGCCCTTCCACTAGGAATAGAACCCGCGAGCCGCTATTCGTTGAAAATAAATTCTCGTACAGACCAGGCAACCAAGCGGTCGACCGACTAACTGGCTAACATACTAAATTATTTACCTACAATCATTTAGTTTAGATAACAATTTTGCTTTCACTACTCTCTTACACTACATACAAACGTTTCTTACAAAAACTATACAGTAGATTGCTGTTTGCTATCTCAGTTATTTTATTGGTTTTGTATTATATGAATTGTTTCAATTACAATTATCATAAATGAATACTATAATTTAAACTTATATCCACCCATCTGGTGCTCACTGACCAATGCAGCTTTATTTTGATTGTCAATAGATCTATTTGTCGTATATCAAAAAGGTACGCCTCCTTTGGAACAATTTAAATGGACTTTCATTAAGCGTTATGAATTTAATTATGCATATGTTAGTAATAATATATAGCGTATATTCTACTATATTTTGTAATATTATAACTAATTTGACTTAGTTCTACTATATTGCTTTAAAACTACGTCCAAAATACCATCTTTTGTTAAACAACGACAGATATCATCTGTATCATAGGTTAGTCACCTCGAAGTCAGTAACTAACTAGCTTATAGTTACCTCCGTCTCGGTAACTAACCTGTACTTATTTTACATGTTTAATGTTTCTCCTAATACTTTGTATTTTTAAAGTAATTATTTAACAGCACGGCTTATTGGTAGATCACTTTTTTGTGTAAATATTTCTCTATTTGATATAGTACCGTGGATTAATCAAGTTATTAATTATTATTATTATTCCTATTGTTATTCCTAGTGTTATTCCTAGTGTTTTTCCTAGTGTTCTTCCTAGTGTTCTTCCTAGTGTTCTTCCTAGTGTTCTTCCTATTGTTCTTTCCATTGTTCTTCCTAGTGTTCTTCCTAGTGTTCTTCCTAGTGTTCTTCCTAGTGTTCTTCCCATTGTTCTTCCTAGTGTTCTTCCTATTGTTCCCCTGGTGTTCTTCCTGGTGTTCTTCCTAGTGTTCTTCCTATTGTTCTTCCTATTGTTCTTCCTATTGTTCTTCCTATTGCTCTTCCTATTGTTCTTCCTAGTGTTCTTCCTAGTGTTCTTCCTAGTGTTCTTCCTAGTGTTCTTCCTAGTGTTCTTCCTATTGTTCTTCCTGGTGTTCTTCCTATTGTTCTTCCTAGTGTTCTTCCTAGTGTTCTTCTTGGTGTTCTTCCTGGTGTTCTTCCTGGTGTTCTTCCTGGTGTTCTTCCTAGTGTTCTTCCTGGTGTTCTTCCTATTGTTCTTCCTGGTGTTCTTCCTAGTGTTCTTCCTGGTCTTCTTCCTATTGTTCTTCCTGGTGTTCTTCTTGGTGTTCTTCCTGGTGTTCTTCCTGGTGTTCTTCCTGGTGTTCTTCCTGGTGTTCTTCCTGGTGTTCTTCCTGGTGTTCTTCCTGGTGTTCTTCCTGGTGTTCTTCCTGGTGTTCTTCCTGGTGTTCTTCCTGGTGTTCTTCCTGGTGTTCTTCCTATTGTTCTTCCTATTGTTCTTCCTGGTGTTCTTCCTGGTGTTCTTCCTGGTGTTCTTCCTGGTGTTCTTCCTGGTGTTCTTCCTGGTGTTCTTCCTATTGTTCTTCCTGGTGTTCTTCCTGGTGTTCTTCCTGGTGTTCTTCCTGGTGTTCTTCCTGGTGTTCTTCCTGGTGTTCTTCCTGGTGTTCTTCCTATTGTTCTTCCTATTGTTCTTCCTATTGTTCTTCCTATTGTTCTTTCTATTGTTCTTCCTATTGTTCTTCCTATTGTTCTTCCTATTGTTCTTCCTATTGTTCTTCCTATTGTTCTTCCTATTGTTCTTCCTCTTGTTCTTCCTATTGTTCTTCCTATTGTTCATCCTATTGTTCTTCCTATTGTTCTTTCTATTGTTATTCCTATTGTTATTCCTATTGTTATTCCTATTGTTACTCCTATTGTTATTCCTATTGTTATTCCTATTGTTCTTCCTATTGTTATTCCTATTCCTATTGTTATTCCTACTCCTACTCCTCTACTCCTACTCCTACTCCTACTCCTACTCCTACTCCTACTCCTACTATTATTCCTACTATTACTCATACTATCACTGTCACTGTCACTGTCACTGTCACTGTCACTGTCACTGTCACTGTCACTGTTATTGTCACTGTCACTGTCACTGTCACTGTCACTGTCACTGTCACTGTCACTGTCACTGTCACTGTCACTGTCACTGTCACTGTTATTGTTATTGTTATTGTTATTGTTATTGTTATTGTTATTGTTATTGTTATTGTTATTGTTATTGTTATTGTTATTGTTATTGTTATTCTTATTATTATCTCTATATAATTGGATTGCTCATCTGGCTCCAAAAATGAAGTCACCAGAGATGAGGAATTCGGAGTATACCAATATGGTCGCCAGTAGCTTCAAAATGTTTACTGCTGACTATAAAGGATGAGCAATCCAGTTATATAAAGATCAGTGAGTGAAAGCCTTTCATTACCAAGCACGTACTTTAGCATTTTACTCTGCCTAACGCCAAAAAATTTTACTCGTCAATACGGAAACCCCTGGTACCCTAAAGGCAAATCAATAACAAAAACATCGCATTTTTTTCACTATTTTCAAATTTTAAATTTGACCAACTAGTTAGTTAATACTAAAAAGCAACACGCCCTCGTGTTCCATGAGTGATAGACAACTAGAGTATTAAATTAGGTATCCATAATTTGAATACAAAATATATATTTGTTGAAAAGGTTTGTCATTACGTCTTTCTGTCGTAATATAGGCAAGTAAGTAAATATGATGTTCCCTTCAACTGAACTCTTCTGGGGGTTCTCCACTCACTTTTTCCAGACTACCGAACATTTCAACGTAATGCAAAATAACACAACAGAAACAAAGTTCAGCGAGTGCAACGGAGCCTTTGTTACGTCTGTTTTTAGTGCCTCCGCAGATGGCGTCCATCTATATACAAACATAGTCATCGTCATTATCAACTTGATGCTGTCCATTTTTGGAACATTTGAAAACATTCTCGTTATTGCTGCCTATGTAACAAACAATCGTTAGAAGACATCGTGCAACATGCTTCTTGTTGTACTTGCAGTCAGTGATCTCATGGTAACGTTAATTGTTCAGCCTATTTTTGTTGCCAGGAAAATTAGTGAGATCCTATGTATAAACAACTGGTTTGTGGTAAAACTGTTTCGAGTGGGAAGTTTCTCTTGTTCTGCATGGTCTCTCATTAATCACTATAGTTATTCTGAGCATTGACCGTTTTATCACGTTAGCTTTTCCATATCGTTACCAGAATATTGTGAATCCAGCTCGTTTTAAGCTAGCAGTTGCTTTATCATGGTTCGTCATGTTGACATTAATAATGTCTCGCTTTGTATTTCTCACTCGTAACGTGCTTTTTTATGGTACAGCAGTTTTCATTATCTCTGTGTCTCTATAGTGGTTCCAATGTGGATTTGGATTCATCTGCTTATTACTCGTCACAAGAAAAACATTAACAACTTACAAAAACCTTTGAATGTAGTTAAGGAAGACATCAATTGTCAGAAAATACTGCGCACTACAAAAACAAGTTATCTTATAATTGCAGCTCTTCTTTTCTGTTATTTGCCTTGGTGTATGATCATCCTGTATTCTGCGATTAAACCAGTCAGCTTTCTTGTCGATTATCTAATGTACCCTTGGGCGTCAACTACGGTGTATATTAACTCTACATTAAATTCGTTGCTTTTGTTTTGGCGAAAGAAGATTTTCAGGGAGACTGCCAAGAGCCTCTTGTTTACAATGGTAGCAAAGAAGAACTGATGCGGGAGTGAGAACAAACTAATAGGAAAAACTAATATTTTTGTCATTTATGTCGTTATATAGTTAACGTTCCATAACCTATCAAACATTAGGATGCTTTTTCCTTGAGAAACTATATGTGTCAGTCAATATGAGTATATGCAACAAGCCAACATCAACCATTTTCACGCTAATAAAATAAACAACGTAATTAATATACATGCTAAAATATATATACTGACGTGTAATTAACCAGTCAAGAACACGTTCGAAGTGCAATTGGGTATTTTACGCAGCATGTTAGAACAACTATCGGAAATACTAAATACTAAATATGGGACGAGGCTAGAGCATGAATTCACAGAAAATAGAAACAAGCAAGCATGGCTAATTAATTTAAAAAAACAACAATTGTGAACAAGAAAAATGTACAAAGTATATTGTCGAAGTGACAAAAATCGTCTCAAATACACACTGTTGTAATAATAATTTAATATATCTGAATTCCGAACTCCTTCAACACACCTCGAAAGATATAACATGGTTGTATACATATAGCAATTAATTCAAATCGTATAACGTTAATCATAATAACGTTCTAACAGTAGACATATTAATACTGGAGTCGACAGAATGATGCTGTCTTTGTATGCTAACGCTTTTATAATAGTATAGTCAAACATTCTCACAAAGTTCTAACGACGTTCTCACAATGTTCTCACAACGTAGATATATGCTAGCTGGTTTTGACAATATCTGAGTATCGCTTAAATTCAGTTTTCCCCTTATAAATAAATTCACGCAAATCGAGTTTTTTCTTTTCTTTTACGAGCTCTTTGCTAAACTATAATTAAGAATCTACTCACTTTTTACGATATAGAGAACATCGAGTTAATAATGATAATGACTATGATTGTATATAGATGGACGCCATCTGTGGAGTCACTGAAAACAGCTGTAACAATAAGGTTCCGCTGCACTCGCTAAATTTCGTTTCTGTCTTTTATAGCTTGGAAAAGTTGTTGAAAAAATGTCGGAAGAGCTCAGTTAAAATGCTAGAACACTGTATTCATTTACCTGCCCTTCGTTATGATAAACCTTTCAAACAGATAAATTATGTATTCAAATTACGTACGCATGCTTAATAATTAGACCCAAGTGTTCTATACGCGCGAAAAGAGAATGAGCATGTCTATGCCTATGCCTATGCCTATGCCCATGCCCATGCCCATGCCCATGCCCATGCCCATGCCCATGCCCATGCCCATGCCCATGCCCATGCCCATGCCCATGCCCAAGCCCAAGCCCAAGCCCAAGCCCAAGCCCAAGCCCAAGCCCAAGCCCAAGCCCAAGCCCAAGCCCAAGCCCAAGTCTAAGTCTAAGTCTAAGTCTAAGTCTAAGTCTAAGTCTAAGTCTAAGTCTAAGTCTAAGTCTAAGTCTAAGTCTAAGTCTAAGTCTAAGTCTAAGTCTAAGTCTATGTCTGTCTATGTCTATGTCTATGTCTATGTCTACGTCTATGTCTATGTCTATGTCTATGTCTATGTCTATGTCTATGTCTATGTCTATGTCTATGTCTATGTCTATGTCTATGTCTATGTCTATGTGAGGTTTTGTACATCCATCCGCAGTGCAATATAGACAAAAACAATGTTGTGGCAAAGTTAGGGCCGACCTAAAGCCTGTTTTCCGTATATTCACTACGACAGTGCAGTCCCCATGTGAACGCTGATAGCGGGCAATATACCTGGCAAAATACTTGCCGTATACGCTGTTCCTATATGTATACCTATAAACTTCTTTTCGGTCTCTTGCATGTATACGAATACCTCAAATTTTCAGCAGTGTTAATTTCCATATTTATCTTTATAGTTTCGTGAATTTTTGTTACAAATATATGACACACATACGTATCATCCAGACGAATTATCAAAAGTAGTTGCCATGTATCACTGATATGAAAATGCCGAGTTCATTTTTAAGCGATCGCGACAATTGTAGTGATTATACATAGCAACAAGCCTATACCAAACCACGACTTAAATATACAACGTTGCGGTTACGTTGTGTGCATGGTAACCGCGCAATACTAGTTCGACGGATAGTAAATAGATCTAAAGAAATAATTAAACTGACACGCAATAAGCAAAATTTTCATTTTAACATTTTCGATCTATGAATGTCTTGTCCAAAAAGGAGCCATTTTTACTAAAGACTCAAATACATGTACTGTAAATTAGCATTAAAGCATGCAGCGACCATTTTGTCTTAATTTAACAAGTAAAAAACAATATAATTTATCTGAAAAAGAGCAGGTGTTAACTTAAACTTATAAGGCCAGTCTGTTGGTAATGCAGTTCTAATAAAATTATGTTCTAAAACTAACATACGTTTGTGGTGGAGTTCTTTCAATTTTCACGATCACAATTGCTTTTCCATTGTCTTAAGGCTGAAACTCAGTTATCGCAGAAACTGGTTCGCAGCTCGCTGCGAGTACTTGCATCTAATTAAAAAGAACTCGCAGTGCTTGTCTTTTCTCTAGGAGTCATTTTGAATTAGATGCAAATACTCGCAGCAAGCTGCGAACCATCTTGTGCGATGACTGCATGGAAATAAATTGAACAATTAGAAAACGAGCTCGAGTTGTCTCAATTGTCTGTGAGCAGATATATAGTCGACGAGGCGCAATCATTCATACTGCGTCTTTGTATCGTCTAACATCTTGCCCGTTTTAAATTAATAGGGTGGAGTTTGCTGGTGCAATGGGAAATTGAGGTTTGTAAATTTTGACAGTACATTGTGGGAATTATCAAACGTCCAGATTGACGAAATTGAGTCGAAAACGTGCATAGCGGAAAATCGCAAATATATGGACCCGAAATGTATCACATGCATGCGTTACTTGCAAAATAACTTGCGATCATAGAACGGACACTAATAAATATCTTGGAATATTTTCAACAAGTAATTTGCCGATGATGCGTGGATACATGTTTATATACTATACAGAATTTTCAGAATTGCAGACGGCGGAGAGAAAAGTTCGAATCGCTGCCGCGCCAACAACGTTCGCCGTTGAAATTTACAAATAAATTTGATAAACAAAGGCGACGAATATAGACGCGGAAACATGCACTTTCAAGGTCACTTTTAACATTTGAACAACTTTACACTAACAGATCAGGTAAGATGTGTAGTATAGTGTTGTCAATATTTTGTCGAGCCACGGGGCCATGTATTAATAAATTTGTAAGCTTTGTTTACCACTTTAGCCCATGTTTTTGAACCATTCACTTGTGCGTTGTGATAATCGTTAACGTTTGTCGGACCAGATGTTTGAGGGTTGTGCAGTGTGGCAGTAAATTTCTCTCTCCGCGTTCGACAATTCGGTGATTTCCGTATACTCTACTCTTCATGAAGCAGTGAAGGTCACACCACTGGCACTGGGTTTACTTCTGATTACACTACGATAAAAACATTCTTTTGATAAAATTCATAAAGTGACTCACACCCGAATGATGAACGTGGAAATGGTAGTTTCATTAATCTTTTAAAACAGTCTGTCCGCGTGGTTGCAAACTTTTTGTCTATATATAAGCAACAACAATAAGCTTTAGGTGCAGGATTTTTCACCTGGACAAATACTACTCTAATTAAACACTTTAAGCCTAAGGGAGTTTTTACTTGAAGAAAGAAAACCTAGGACAATCAAAGTTAAAAATACTAAAAGCGGGTGAAACGGTTTCTTGCTATAAACAAGTTCAAAATCCGCCGTTGCTTGTCCAGCCATCTTTGCTTAGAATGTGTCAGTCGTTTCCGAGCGTGAACATCCTCGTCAGACGCCAAGAGCTCATGCAAATATTAAGAGATGTAGTGGTCTATCACCAATAGACAGTGAGAAAATCAGTCAATTAGAATGCACTGTTTGTAATAATTCATCACTATATAGTTGGCTAACAATCAATAGATGATGCTTGTTTTAGTTTTCTCCGAATCTATGTGATGTAACTCTTGTATTGTCATTTAATCTTTCCAATACCTCTCAAATGCTGCACTTAGAGTCGAGTTCTCAGTTCTGTAAGTCTAACGCTTCAAACGTATATTTTTCAGTGGTATTATTTAATCTGTTTCGCTTTCATCAGCAATACCGTATTCAATGAGAAAAGATCAATGATGGCTCGTTGCAAATATTCATGTTCATCATGATCAACGTATATAATAGTTTCGCAAGAGAAAAGCAAGTCGTTTGATAGATTGTGGAACTTTCACAAAAATTAATATTCGTCAACGTATAATAGTTTCGCAAGTATAAAAAGCACGACGTTTGATAAGTTGTGGAACTCTAAACAACTGTATAAATCACAAAAATGTTAAATTACACCGCGATGTTAATATGTATAGTTTACTATATGCTAACCCAGCTTGAGTTCAACAATAGTGTCTTCAACTCATCGTACATAGAGGGAAACTGACAAAGAAACTGTTAAATTGACATAAGGGTGACATAGAATGTTGGAGCTGTTAGCTATATGTAAAGTCAACTCTGTTATATAGACTCTGTTACGACTCTTGAGTTCTTCTTTGCTATCATTGTACACAAGAGCCTCTTGGCAGTCTCCCTGAAACTTTTCTTTCGCCAAAACAAAAGCAACAGATTTAATGCAGAGTTAATATACACCATAGTTGACGCCCAAGGGAACAGTAGATAATCGACAAAAAAGTTGCCTGGTTTAATTGCAAAATACAGGGTGATCAAACACATAGGAAAATAACAGAAAAGAAGAGCTGCAATTATAAGATAACTTGTTTTTGTACTTCCCAGTATTTTCTGACAATTGATGTCTTCCTTGACTACATTCAAATGTTTTTGTACGTTGTTAATATTTTTCTTGTGACGAGTAATAAGCAGATGAATCCAGATCCATATTGGGACCACTATACAAACGCAGAGTATAATGAAAACAACTGCAAAGTAATAGAATACCTTGGACGGGAGAAATCCAAGGCGAGACATGACCAATACCAACACGACGAACCATGATAAAGCAATTGCTAGCTTAAGACGAGCTGGATTCACAATATTCTGGTAACGATATGGAAAAGCTAACGTGATACAACGCTCGATGCTCAGAATAACAATAATGATTAATGAAAGACCACAACACGAATAACTCCCCACTCCAATAAGTGTTACCACAAAACAGTTATATATACCTAGGATCTCATTAATTTTCCTGACAATATAAATAGGCTGAACAATTGACGTTACCATAAGATCACTGACTGCAAGTACAACAAGAAGCATGTTGCACGATGTCTTCAAACGAGTGTTTGTTACATAGGCAGCAATAACGAGAATGTTTTCAAATGTTCCAAAAATGGACAGCATCAAGTTGATAATGACGATGACTATGTTTGTATATAGATGGACGTCATCTGCGGAGTCACTGATAGCAGACGTAACAAAGGTTTCGCTGCATCCACTGAACTTTGTTCCTGATGTGTTATTTTGCATCGCGTTCAAATGTTCGGTAGTCTGGAAAAGTTGAGGAAAAAACTTTTGATAGTGACGGAAGAGTTAAGTTGAACAGATGAAACGGAAATACGTTGTCACAATCCTTTTAAACAAAAAAATTATTTATTCAACTTACGTAAATGCATAACATAATTAGACTCGAGTGCACAATTGTACGCGCGAATAGAAAGTGGGGTAATGCCAGTTGTTTATCGCTCATAAAGAACGGAGGTAAGGTAAGTTGTCTAATTGTTTTTTTTAAGTAGTCAAACTTAGAATTTCAAAATAATGAAAAAATACGCGATAAGCGTCAGTTTTGAGAGTCAAATCAATATCATTGATTTCGCCACTAATAATCTGATAAATAGACCCATAGTAGTATAGCCAACCAATATACAGCATTGAACATGGACCATACATTAGAATACAGATGGTTGATATTGATCCTTAATTTATTATTGAGTCGGTTTACTTTGTTCTTTCGAGGGCTTTACATCGCATAAAGCCCTTGAATACTAATTAGATAAGAAATGAAGGAAAAAACTAGGAAAATCTTTGTCCAAGGTAGAAAAAAACAACAAACTTTGTTGGAAAACCTCCTCAATAATAAGTTAAGTCAGATAAATCCCTCGTTCTCGGGATTTATCTATTACTTTGTTCATTCATGCATAAATTATCTTTGATGTGCCGCGGTTAATATATAGGTTATTGGCCTTGCATATTAAATGACCTACTATATCGCTTTAAAACTACGTCTAGAATACCATTTTTTTGTTAAATAACGACAGCTATCGTCTGTGTCGTGAATAAACTAAGTCGGTTATTACCCTTGGGCCTGTGGCCCTCGGGGTTAATAACCGCTACGACCTCGGTTGAGGTAACTAACCTATACTTAGTTCATTCATGCGTCGATTCTCTTTGATGTGCCGCGGCTATTAGTAGGTTATTTATCTTGCATATTAAATGACTTACTATATTGCTTTAAAACTACGTTTAGAATACTATATTTTTTTTAAATAACGGCGGATATTATCTGTATCGCAAATAAACTAAATAAAGGGCCTCGGTCACTAACTAGCTTAGTTATCTCCGTCTCGGTTAACCCACCTATACCTAGGTATGCATTAGCCATCCGCATGGACTTCCTTTTAAGGATATAACTGAAAAACTAGACGTAGCAGTTTTACGCAAAATAGGACATAAAATATCGGTACCTTTAAGGATTGCGCTTGATATCACATAAAATAAAATATTATGTTTAAGAGATAGAAAATAGCCGCCCATCTTTACATAATCTGATGCAAACACAGGAGAGAGTTTGTCAGAACTCCACATGTAAACCTTGCAGATAATAGGCTAGAGTTTACAAGCGTGGGAAGTCGACAAAGGCGCTCGCAACTCGATGAAATTATATTTTCTATTAGTATCGTTAATTTTTTATATCTTTGGGCCCGCACTAATTGGCCTTCACGCTGTTGCGGTAACCGTGACATCGTTTGTTAAGTTTGTGTTTAGTTTGCAAGCATGTAGTTTTTGTTGTACCTATATTTAGTCAATCTACTGTATAGCAAAGTCAATAAATAAAAAAAACTCCATTGGTATACACAGCAGCAAGGGCAACAATCCACAAGTCATTAAAAATTAATTAACGTTTCTCGGGTGGGTTTGACAAAAAAGTGTTTGTTTTGAATCAATGACTGCAAAAGAGAATTTTTAAAGTCTTTGGATCAAATTGCTTCTTCTCACATACAATGAGACGGCGTAAAACACGTAACAAAATATGAAAAAATAGGTCCACACTGTTTGGTCGAGCACTGCCCAATTTAAGCCTGCAGCTGAAACACGACACAATCAACATATAGACATCACGCCTGTATATGACTATCAAAAGTCGTTGACAAAAAGCAAAAATATTGTATCGGCCTTTCAAATACAAATGTATTTAGAAATGCTGCTAAAAAGCTGCTCAAACAAACAAGAAAAGTACATATTAAGTGCTGGAAGTTAAAGGATTAGAACGTACTGTATCAATTTCAGGTGATAATAAATTTACACTCTGAAGCAACATGTTAGATTACTTTTCATATCACGCGAATGTTGATATAGAAGTTCTTCTTATACATGCCTATTTTCGCAGTTTGTTTTCTACTTGTCTGAAATTATTAGCTTTCATAATGCGTCTATTGTTTTCCAGTATGTTCACAACAATAATTTGACGTTCACAAAATTGTTGCAGTAGCTATAAAGCATAGAGTGCATTGGAAGAATCTAGATAGATATTTATATAGTGTGACGACAGTCGATTAAGACCAAACTTGCCTAAAATGTTGGTATCAATTGAACGCGTACACACGTTACATGTACAAGTCACAAGCACGCGTATAGTCGTATACATGTTCAGGTGTGATATGTCAGTATACTGTGTACGATTAAGAGCAAGAGCCCAAATTAGAAATATGAAATGCAAACCCAATTTACAGATCTCGAACTCTGATAGTGACCTCTAACAAATAAGTGACACCAAAAGATTTTAATTACTGTGCGTAAGATAATCGGTGTAAATTTGGAACATTGAAGTCGTCCTTCAGATCGCCCGCTTCGTCGTTATGAGCACTATAGGTCCGTTTGCTTACAACAGTATAATTTTAGAGGCGAATTTAAAGATTCCTCTATTTTGATTGACCCATTGAGCAGTATGTCTGGGACGATAGCACTGATCTCATATACTAGAGTTCAGTGGACGATAATTTCTTGTGATGCAATATAGTCACCGCGCTATAGGCGGTAATTATATTGCATCACAAGAAATTGTTCTTCCAAACTGCCGGGGGAACTTGCCAGGATTGCGTAGGATGGCGTAGGATGGCGAGGAATCAAGATGCGCGAGGACGTCTGGTTGTCTCACTATCCTGTGGTGAAACTCTAGCTATATAATAATTCAACTTATTCATCATTTATTCAAGGTGTTCTTTCAATGGCCAATGCAGGTCCACACACCAATGGGTCACAGTTTTTCATTTGCACTGTAAAAACACACACATATTCTAAACTGTACTAAGTTTACTAGTTCCAGTCTCACCTCGTAGTTGTCATTTTGAAGTATGAGAGTTTAGAATTTGTCAGTTCATTGAACTGTTTCTCTTTTTCAAAATGGCGTCTGTAGTTTTTGTTAAAACAAACAAAGAAGCGAAATAGTGCATGGATAGAAATTCATCACTGAGATGTTGTACACATCAAATATCATAAAAACAAAACTTTGTAAAGGTGAGTGAGACATTTTTTATAATTCTTTGTATACTGTAATAAGTTTGGTTTGGGTTTCTGTCATAGCGAAATCTTGTAATACAGATACACAAGAATAAAAGTCGTTTCGACATATATTTGAATGTTTGTACAAGATCACGTGATGGGGGTTTTCTCCTGCAAGAGGTAGGGATGTCGGGTAAATACTTTGGATACAAACTTGCCTGATAATACAAGCATCAAGAATTCCAGTTTCCGGCCCAAATGTGATGCAATATGGGATAGAATCAAAAGTCAAGTCAGCACCAATTAAGATAGTGCCATTGTTCAAATAGAATATTCATGAACCACAACAATGGCACGGACTTAATTGGTACTCACTTGACCTTTGATTCTATCCCATATTAGTACACACCCAACCATCGTCTATTACAAATCCTGCATTCTGATTGGCTACTCAACCGTTGTCTATTCGTGATGTACAACGTTTGAAAAAAATGAAAACAAACCTGAAAAAATATGGCAGTAAACTCTCGTTTTGCAGACGTTTCGGAGGAATTTTTTGAGAGTTTGATAGAAAATTCTATCCCTGAGAAAACTAAAAACGCCACAAAATATGGCATGAAGATTTTTAATGGTAAGGAACGACATAAAATTAAACCGTATTTTATTAATAAATCTGCTTTTACTTGCCGCCCACGAGTGGTTAAATAACACAACATTTTCGTCAGTTTGCACTAGAAAAACTGTATTTTTTTTAGTAGGTACAGGGTGTATACTAAAACAATTGGACAACTCGTCCTCGTTGTCTAATTGTTAATTGCATCACATTTGGGCTGGAAACTGGAATTCTTGATGCTTGTATTCCACTGTATTTTATCAAAAACAATTGTATAGCAAAATAGTTGTACCTGACCAAGTTGTAGTTTTGCTTTTTCAAGTTCCTTCATTTTCGTCTTATCTTCCAATCGCTTCTGTTTCAGAGTAGCCAGTTTTTCTTGGAAATCTTGAATCTGACGATCTTTCTCTGCACATTTCTGTTGCATTTCTACCAAATCTTTGACGACAGTGCTTGGAACGGATTTTTCTTTTGCTTGTTGTTGTTGTTGAGGCTGCTGTTGTTGATGCTGCTTCTGTTCTTGTTGTACAATGGGAGCCTGAAGAGAGCTTGGCGGTGGAATGGTAACTTTCGAACCACCAATTGACCTCACAGCTGATGGCTTCTGAAGACCACTTGGCAATTTTGTTTTCTGTTCAGGAGGAGATGCGCTTTGACCAGTTGGTGGTCTACCAATTTTTGACACGCCAGCGGAAGAAGACACTTTGTCAAGCTAAAATTTAAATAATATTAAAGAATTATGTTACATGATTATGCTATTATTACCAGCACATCCATATTATAAACAATGCATCCAATACATCCATATAGACAATGCCATCTTTGTCCGGATGCAAAAAAACAACATGAAAGCCAACAAAGCAACTCTCCTAAACAAAAGAGCCGAAATAATCTGGAAATGCCTCTACGAAAATAAGTTTTACGCAATCAACCAAAACCATAGGACAAAGACAAATAGACCTTTCCACATGGCTGCTACAATCCTGGACAAAATTTATGTAGACGCTGCGCGCGCTTTTGCATTTATATCAGCCATTTCAATTAGAAGCAACAAAATACGCCTCTCTTTCTTCCCAGTCAATGTTAGCGAATCTAGACAAGCAAAAACACAGCATTTCTTTCGTCTTTGTGTTAGTGTGTACTAAAAAATATCAAAAATCCCTTCACCATGCAGTTTAATTTAGCAAAATGTCAAATATTCAGCATGTAATTATAATGAGATTTCCCTGTAATCACAGCATTTCTTTCGCATTTGTGTTAGCACACAACATTAAAAATTATCAAAATTCCCTTCACCATGTAGTTTAATTAAGCAAAATGCCATATATTTAGCATATATGAGACTCTCCTGTATAACCTGGTTATACAGAGAAAAAAAAACACAAAAACGTACTCTGCTGTTGAGTGTGTCGTACACGCAAAAAGAGTTGATCATTCAGAGACCAATGTCACTGATATAGTATATATTAAATACAGTATACAGGTACTAACAATTTTAAAGCAGATGACTCGCCACAAAATATAATTATTCATCAATCCCTACCTGGTCTTTCTCTTTCGTTGTTTCTTTCACTGGTGTTGTTGCCGCAGCCGATGAACGACTCACACCAAATTTTGGAATCCCAATTGTAGGAAGTCTTGAAGGTTTAGTTGGCGAAGGAGAAGAATCCGTATCACTTAGTGTAGTTAACTGAGACTGTCGAATAAATATTCCACAGTTTGCTGGACACGTAAAGTACTGCTTTCCTTGAACTAAAAATAGACTAGTATCATAAATACTATTTACAGAATGAGTGGCCGTTCTGTATCGGGGTATACAGACACGAGGCGAAGCCGAGTGCCTGTATCCCGATACAGAACGGACACGAATTCTGTAAATTACTTTTAAAACGATCTATTTGGTAAGTTCATTGGCGTAGTAATTTTTCTAAAAAAACGTTGACTAAGTCGAGAAAATCAAAGCCAAAGGTTATGTAAATCAAGAGGAATCTATATCACATATGCAGACCCTCATTAAACATGGATTTTCTTTGTGTTTTCCTCCTGAATTATTAATGAGTTTTAGAAATTAATATAGTCGTTTTAGTTTAATTTAACTTAACTTTTATTAATATATTTTTTATTACACCATAAGTTTGCCAAAACAATATATACGATAATACAAATATAGCTGAAGGACAAAACAAATACATGTTAGAAAATGTCTCACACTGAAAGCGTCCAAGTGTGTTTACAATGCGATCATTCAACCCCTACTGGACTGCTGACACTGCCTGGGGGGGACCTCTCTGAGGGATGTGCTCAGAAGCTTCAGCGCCTACAAAATCGTGCTGCTCGAATAATCTTACAATGAAATTCCTCCCAAGATACTTTTCACTTATTAAACTGGACTAATTTAGTTTCTAGAAGGAAAATGGATAAGTGTATACTTGTTTTTAAATGTCTAAATAATTTATTGCCAGTATATTTTCATCGTTATTTTGTAATAATACTAAATTATACAATAATCTCTAATTTATGTAAAAAGGGAGCCCAAATCCTATAAGCCTGTTGGTTTCTTCTTTGGGTTTCCTTGCCGATTATCGTATTCTTTTCTGTTTGTTTTGTATATATTTTGTTGGCGAAATAAATTGAGTGATTTGACTTGATTTAACTTGTTAGAAATACTAGTGTTCATAATTATAACACTAGAAGGAAACAAGACCTAAAAGTAACCTTGGTAAGATAACTCTTAGTTATACTCTATTACATCGAGTATAAAGCACTTTATAGCTAAACTGCATTAATACACAATAAGAACAGGAACAACAGACTAGGAAGCGGGCATCTCATTTATTCATGTATCACCATGGCACAACCAATCACACTTACAAAAGCTAGAACTTCGATTGAGAGAGATGCCTTCGAATGGCATTATCTGCTATTAGCACACCTTAAATACTCTACACAAGCTATACCCACGGGACGGGTATGACGTAACTGTATACATTCCGTAACGCTACAAAGTACATATATCATACTCTGCTATTGTCTACTGTAATGCTCTTCCAGATGGAAATTAAACATTCACACTCCCTTAGTGCTTTTTAAGCCTGGTTCTCATATGTCGCCGATCGTCGCCGACCCATGATTTAGATCATGTTAAGTAAAAGAATAAAAGCACTGCTTTTCTGCATTGTTCTTTTTACTTAACATGCTGCTGCACTTCCCGTTTTAACATGCATGTAAATCACAAATTGGCGACCATCGGCAACATATGAGAATCAGGCTTAAAAGACTAGTTCATAAATATTATGTTAAGTCGTAATTCTATATATATGTATATATATATTGTATTTAAATTTTTAGCTTGTTTTACATGTAGATTTTTATTTATAAGTTAGTTTTAACTTCTTACTGTAAATAATTAGTTTCTATATTTTACACAGGGCCCCTCTGAATACCAGTCTTTGTAACTGAATGGGCTACCGTGTTTAAATAAAGTTTTCAATCATTCAAGCAAGAAAAACTCATTCATAATTCATGAGGAAAACACAAAGGAAAATCATGACCGTGACGTGTCTCTGAGACACGCTCGCTATTTTCGATGAACTTTTTCTTCGATTTTGCGGCTCAGACAAATTGATTTCTATATGAGCTTATTATATGGATAGTTTTTGAAGCCATCTAAAACAATCGCACTACGTGTTTTATCAGATTTAAAACACTGCTGCTCGTGTTTTAAATCAAAATTAAGAAAAACCTGACCACAAGACTCTCCGTGTGGCAGGAATGCAGCTCTATTGCGCTCATTATCCGTATTTTATGCAAACGTTTTGCATAATTTTGGTAAGAGTGCAATCAAGCATTCTATTTCTTCATACATGTCGGTAAGTCTCGTGAGCCAGCCTGGTTAGCGGGATGGCTCGTTTTCTTTTTAAATTATTATAGGTAATAACATGACTTGAGGGAAATTAGCGATTAAATTTCCCCGCCGCCGAGGGAAGATTTGTGAAAGTACGAGGGCCGCAAGCAGAGGACTTTTACAAATCTTCCCGAGGCAAAGCGGAAATTTAATCGCTAATTTCCCTCAAGTCATGTTATTAATTTGTAATATTATGATCGCCGAGGAAAACTTTGAGAATCTTACCGACAGGAAATGTACACGGTTGATCAGAGAAGTGCATTTGGGATGTTGATGAGGGAAAATATACGCAAGTAGGAAATTTAGAAGAAGGCAAAGGATTTCTTTGTCTTCTAATTTTCCCTCATCAACATGCATGGGAAAATTAGAAGACAAAGGATAAATTTCCCTCTTGCATGAGCGATGAGGGAAATACGAGGTTTACATTACCTCGGAGAACAAAAGAATCCGAGGCGATCATGGTATTACTCTAATAATAACCCACTGGCGGAAGTACAGGATATATGCAGTTTTTGTTGTTATTTCTTTTTTTTACAAAACTAGCGTTCGGGAAAAGCCAAATACAAGAAATTTGGTCAGAAAAAGCCAAACTGGCAACGCTGAATAAAAGTAGTCACACGCAGGAAAACAAGTCATTCCCAGAATGGATGCGTACAGAATGATGACTACAATTACATTTATCTGTTATTTTCAACGTTTGTCTGACATCAACTTTGTCTAGAAATGCTGAAATCTATTTGACAGAAATTTAGATTCAAAGTACTGTACATGTACAGTAGTAGTGTCACACTGTTTGCATTAAAATTCACGCGCAGTAAATTCTATGGCCAAACAAAAATGCACAATAATCTCACAACTGTGGAAATAAATGGGTAATAAACCTTTCAGGCAAGTTTCTTCATGAAGTGATTGGATGACATCTTTCTTTTCGACAAATCTGTTTGGCTATTATGTCCAAAGCTGTCCGAAATCTTAAAAGTCCGACGTTTTGCGAAAGCCAATCAAATCTCTCGACTCATTATCCACACACTTCATGCGGAAAGATCTATTCTATGACATACAGTACAGTGCCATATCCAGAGCTAATCTGGGCACACCATGCAGTCAGTGGTGAATTCGTGACAATATTCGAGCTCCGGAAGTGAAAGAATCCTCAAAGAAGTCCGAGACAGTGCCCCCAGAAAATTTTGAAATAGAGTCTCAGGAATGCAATTTTCTGCATTCTGCTCAAGGAGTGGTTTTTAACATTCTGAGAGGTAATCTATGATTTATAGGCACATAGTTTGGGTGCTCAAACCTGTACACCCTGATACAGCCAACTGCTATTGGCAAAAAATCTAACTTGTAATTTTAATGGAAAAAAGTCAATAAGTATGATAGAAAATAATCCCAAGTTACAGAAAAAAGAGGTCCCTATAAAATATTGATGATGAGTATGTTTTTTCATAATCCTTCAGTGCTAAAACAAGCAGAGTCTGATTGATTAGCACTTCGTAAATCGCATATTGTGAAGTGATTTTGAAAATTGCGAAAATCCGCAAAGCAATTTTTCTGAAAGTTACGAAGCTCATTTAGCAGTGATGTTTTGTATTTTTATATTATTTCGCAAAATCGCGCATCATCAATTAGGCTGGATATACGCAGGAAGTCTCGCCTTTGACATTTCAGCTTTGCAGCACATGTCGAAAAATATCACAATTCAACGTGATAAGACCATTTCATGGTTTGGTCATTCGGATCACTGTTTAAAGCTGTATAGCTTGCGTCTCAGGGATATCTGATATGGCTAAACAAAATTTCTAAACATTCTCTAAGATGATACTGAGAATATGATTTGAACGTTTAATGCCTTAAAGAAGGTTTTAGTAGAGACGGTAAAAGGGTTGAGAAATTAAGATGTTCTGTTTGCGGGGAGTTTTCGACAAGAACTCAATCAATCGCTGGATATTCAGATGCTTGGAGACAAGTCTAAATCCCAAATTGTGAATGCATCGCCGATAGGAAAAGGTTTAAAGAAGATTTATTTATTTATTTATTTATTTATTTATTTATTTATTTATTTATTTATTTATTTATTTATTTATTTATTAAGTATATAACAAGCAAACATGGCGAAATAACAATAGGACACGACGTCCCCTATACTACAGGTTAAACTACCAGATGATGGCAGAGATGGACAGGAACATTATGCTTACTCGGTTCAACACAGCATACACTATTTAGCTAAATTGATAGATTGTACTGTACTGTAGTGTACTGTAAATAGCATAATAGCTTCGAATTATTTTAGAATTTAAAATTTTATACATTTAGATATTAATACAAAATTTATCATACAATTTTGACCTTTCATTTTTTTCTTTATCCAGCGCGAAATCACTGCATACACATTTCGCTTTGGTGACGTTCTAAAAATTCATACTCTCAGGGGGGATCCTAAAATGTGTATTCTAACGAGAACTTTTTCAAAAAAAATTGCAAAGCTGTTTTTGAGTGCCAATTTGAACCCTGGTAAGGGATTACATTTTAAGGCTTTTGTGTATATAAAAGACGTTTAAATAATAGAAATTACATTTTTATTCCTATTACAGTAGAAAGATTAGAAGAATCTTATCTCATTCATCATTAAACATATATACGTATCTACATTTATCAGTATCTACATACTGTACAGACCCATTTGTGAATTTACAGCCTACTATACAGTAGCTTAATTCTATAATGTGTATGCTACAGTAATTACTGTCTACAGTAGCTTGCATGCTAACCATACCAATTATCAAGTTTTCCCAAAGGGAAATAACAGCAGGTGCATAGGCTTGTAAGTTGGCAAATAAAAACAAATCATCCTAATACATACATGTGTGCCAGTAAACATTGAACAATACTGAGCACAAAATAACCAGGGTTCCAAATGAGCTTAGTTATGCCTGGAAACCCAAGCTCAAAGATTTCTCAATTCTAGGCAAAAAATTGCCTAAAATTTGAAAACTAGGTGAGCAGAAAGTGTAAACTAGGTTATCTAGTTTTAGAGTAATACATCCTAGAACCGCGATCAAGTTAATATCTTTGGTTGGCATATTGCTTTAGTTTTCTATTTCCATTAGTAAATATTGTGCAATTATAAGCAGCTGTTTGATTATTTAGCCACGAGGCTCTTCATGCGTGCTTGAAAGTCCCTGTCAACACTTCCGCATCAAAAGAAACGTCATTGTTTATGCGCTGGAGTCTGGAAACGTCCTAGTTTTGCGCGCCGCAGACTGAGAACATCCTAGTTTTCTCGATTTCTAGGACGTTCTCAGTCTCCTGCGCCCAAAAAACTAGGACGTTCTCAGGCTCCCTGACCTCTCAGCCTAGAAAACTAGGCCGTTCTCAGTCTTCCGCCTCCCCTTCACGCCAGGGTTTCTAATCACATGACGTTGCGTTGGAACTTGAATAAATAATGTATCAATGAAAGTCTATGTAACTGCTTCGTCATTTTAACCTTACCCAGACTACATAGTCATGGTTGTGCATTAATTCTGGTAGGGAGAGAATAGATTTTGGAGATTATAGAAATGAATTATATAAAATGTATTTTGTTCAGACTATAAGTATAAATATAATTATAAACGAGATGTTATTTTAGTCAGAGTTCGGCGCGGATAGTAATATTTATTTTTCAACACATGATCCATGCTTGGTAAAATGACGCGCACAAGACAAGTAAACTGCGGGAAATATGCTGATGGTCGTGTGGAGCTCAGTAGACAGTATGATACAATATGGTCACTGTGTTGTTTTTATCTGTGTATTTTTGCCACAAGTAACTATTTGCGTCTGCGATGCACTACTTGAGGATGGTGAAAACCCAGATACAGTATTCTTATTGTCGTCAATATAAAAAGAAATACGCGATGTCCAGTGCCCTTCAGAATATATAGTATTTGTAACCAAATAGCCTTTCGTTTCCTACATCGCGCACTTCAAAATGTCAAGTAGGTTCACGCCTCGTTGACCATAAAGCGGCTTTCGTTTGACGTAATACGATGAGTAAGCATGTAGTAATTGAGTAAATAACTTAACCTTTGGCATGAGTTTGCTTTAATTTTAATCTGGAATACGGAATATAATTGTTTATATAAATAAATAGTAATAGATAAGATCAATTAATTGTATATCAAATGTGCAAAGCTACGGATACACGGACAATATTTAATATTTTCTAGCGACAGCAAATGCCCCCCCCCCCCCCCCCCCCCCTCCCAAAATGAAAAATGTAAAATTAGGCTATCGGAATTTTTAATTGCTGGACCCCCGGCACGGGAAAATGCTCATTTGGAACCCTGAAATAACGACCAGTTAGGCCAAAAAAAAAATACCTGGGTTTCCTATTTCTCTTCACAAAAACGTAGGTAGGGTAGGTCGGATTTACTTTTTTTTTAACTTTTTTTTAATTTAGTGCCTAGGAATAACAATAATACTCTTTCGAACACCAAATGTCAATTACGCTAGCACATCTATTAAAGCTAATTTTGAGCACATTACTAAGGTTCTGATGCCACGCTTGCTATCCCAAGATGCAAATCATGCTGCAACTCGGGCCCATGCTCCTTTAAAATTCAATAAAAAGATTAGAGTCAAAAAGATTAGCAAAAAACTAGGTAGGGTCGGGAAACCGGAAACCCAGGTATTTTTTTTTTTTGCCTTATCAGATAATATAGTCTGACCCAATCTCGTCCCCAGAGCCCACGTTCCCCACCCGGGAAACGAGTGACTCTGGGATAATCCGTTCACGCCATCACAGGATTTTTGTTATCCAGAAAAAGGGTTAATCATGTTCATCAGCCAATAAAATATCGATGTGAAACGGATTATCCCAGAGTCTCTCGTTTCCCAGGTGGGGAACGTGGGCTCTGAGAACGAGATTGAGTCTGACCAGAAATAAAAAAGAGAACGATTTGACAGATGAGAAACGCCGCACTACGAGATGTACAGGCAGAGTATGATGCTGTGCATGAAAACTGCAGAGCAATCATGCAATGAAAGTATATTCAAAAATGAATCCAGAATCTGACTGACATTGTGCCAGTGGTGGATGAAACAAAACAACATCAACAGCATGAAGTTGAAAATGAAATGTTAATAGAGTGAAAAATGAATGCAGCCTTGAAGTTAAATGTATTTTATTATCATAATAAAATAAGTTAACGTGGAGCTTGTACCGTAGGGTCCCGGGGCTCCGGGGTCTCCGTCACCTACTTCAGCTTAGTCGCTGTTCGTTTGCGTTTCCTCCCCCCTCCCCTCCTCCTTTGTTTTTCGCCGTCTCTTTCTATTAGAATTTAGAAACTTGCAATACATGTAAGTCTTGTTTTATTTAATATCATCTTCATGTTCGTTGCATTCATCTTCCTCAGACTCATTGAGTCATTGTTGGTTACTTCGTCAACGGAGACCTACTGTATGTTCTCACTTTCTTTGTTGGTAGTTCAGTCACTGATTCTCTCTCTTGCAATGAGAATACAATGCTTCGTTTCTCGTGATAAATTTTAAGCACCCGTTCAATCAGCATCTCCTTCTCTTCTTTACTACAAAGCTTGTCGTTAATCGTAATGCTGGCGAGTTTGATGCCTTGTATCAGGGTTCCAAATGAGCATTTTCCCGTGCCGGGGGTCCAGCAATTAAAAATTCCGATAGCCTAATTTTACATTTTTCATTTTGGGAGGGGGGGGGGGGGCATTTGCTGTCGCTAGAAAATATTAAATATTGTCCGTGTATCCGTAGCTTTGCACATTTGATATACAATTAATTGATCTTATCTATTACTATTTATTTATATAAACAATTATATTCCGTATTCCAGATTAAAATTAAAGCAAACTCATGCCAAAGGTTAAGTTATTTACTCAATTACTACATGCTTACTCATCGTATTACGTCAAACGAAAGCCGCTTTATGGTCAACGAGGCGTGAACCTACTTGACATTTTGAAGTGCGCGATGTAGGAAACGAAAGGCTATTTGGTTACAAATACTATATATTCTGAAGGGCACTGGACATCGCGTATTTCTTTTTATATTGACGACAATAAGAATACTGTATCTGGGTTTTCACCATCCTCAAGTAGTGCATCGCAGACGCAAATAGTTACTTGTGGCAAAAATACACAGATAAAAACAACACAGTGACCATATTGTATCATACTGTCTACTGAGCTCCACACGACCATCAGCATATTTCCCGCAGTTTACTTGTCTTGTGCGCGTCATTTTACCAAGCATGGATCATGTGTTGAAAAATAAATATTACTATCCGCGCCGAACTCTGACTAAAATAACATCTCGTTTATAATTATATTTATACTTATAGTCTGAACAAAATACATTTTATATAATTCATTTCTATAATCTCCAAAATCTATTCTCTCCCTACCAGAATTAATGCACAACCATGACTATGTAGTCTGGGTAAGGTTAAAATGACGAAGCAGTTACATAGACTTTCATTGATACATTATTTATTCAAGTTCCAACGCAACGTCATGTGATTAGAAACCCTGGCGTGAAGGGGAGGCGGAAGACTGAGAACGGCCTAGTTTTCTAGGCTGAGAGGTCAGGGAGCCTGAGAACGTCCTAGTTTTTTGGGCGCAGGAGACTGAGAACGTCCTAGAAATCGAGAAAACTAGGACGTTTCCAGACTCCAGCGCATAAACAATGACGTTTCTTTTGATGCGGAAGTGCTGACAGGGACTTTCAAGCACGCATGAAGAGCCTCGTGGCTAAATAATCAAACAGCTGCTTATAATTGCACAATATTTACTAATGGAAATAGAAAACTAAAGCAATATGCCAACCAAAGATATTAACTTGATCGCGGTTCTAGGATGTATTACTCTAAAACTAGATAACCTAGTTTACACTTTCTGCTCACCTAGTTTTCAAATTTTAGGCAATTTTTTGCCTAGAATTGAGAAATCTTTGAGCTTGGGTTTCCAGGCATAACTAAGCTCATTTGGAACCCTGCTTGTATTTGAATTTAAAACCTGATGACCGTTGATTGCATCTAAATAGCATGTTTGCCAACGTCACACTTTGACATTTTCTGGGAGCAATTTGATAGGTGTCATATTACCAATCATTGTGAGACGTTAATAATAAACGTTAATAATAAAGTTTAACGTGGCTGGTGCAGGTATTTTTTTTATTACAATGATGTTTCGGTTTTCAACTGGCAAAATTTTCTGTTTAGAAATTGGGGTTCCATGAGAAAATTTAGCCTTGTAGAAAGCCAACCAAGAACATGCAGTTCATGGCGTGTGATGGAGCGCACCCTTATCCTGAACAGGTGTGTGAAGAGGCATGCGCGTACGAACGCACACCTCTCATTGACAGGCTTGCTGTCTGATAAATAGTGATTAATCCTTAAATCATGTAAACACTAAATTAATAGTAATAAAATAAAGCTGTTTCTTCTTGCCAGTTACATAAAGATTTTCTTTTTGTATTGTTACTTTTTTACTAGTTATAACTATTACTGCACTACAAATTTTCAATATGGACACAGTAATACACTCAGTATATCATCTATTATCTTTGTCTATGTTGTAATTTAGCCAAATACTAGGGGGGGGGGGGGGTTCCACTAAATCCTTGTAATCCACTTTTTCAATTTTACCAACTACAGTGTCCTGGTAGTAATTTATAATAAATTATTGGTATTAGTTCAGTCACCTACTCTTTCAAATCAGCCTGCTACTTTCAAAATTAATAAAACCCCTGTATTGAACATAAGGTCTAAAATTGTGGTATCCAACAATTAAACACTTTTACAGCTCACAAAACCACTTGACCAACCAATTATTAACTAGAAATACATTGATGCAACAACCCCGTCACTTCATGTACTTTACCTTTACAACTTGTATGCATATAGAGACCAGTACATGTATTCATATAATTGAATTAAAATACTCTAATTAGTTATCCCCCCAGATATTTTTTTTCCAAACACCCCTTCATAGAAATTGAGAAAACTACTTGATTGTTGTTGCTTATGGCTACAAACCTGAAATTTTTCAAGTGTGGAATTTTGCAAAGTTACACATGCACTGTCGACTATTTGGCAGCTGTGTGTTATATATTAAATTCTTATGCTTTCATCAGCAAGAAATACAATCATTTTATTATGCAAAAATAATAAATTATGCAGTAGCTAGATGATTCATACAGTATGCACTACAGCTAGGTAATATTCTATTTAGTAAAACAAATTCACCTATTCCTGCCAATTGGCCTCCTATTATTAATCTACTCTGGTTATCATACTGTACAACACAATCTTTCAGGCAGGAATGGGTTAAATCACTTGAATGAGTATTATGCACAGTTTTAATTATAATATAACCCATTTCAATGTGGACTACATATTTATAGTTTCATTCTGGCAATAAACAGCAATAAACAGTAAACAATAAACACAAAACATTTTCTTAAGATAATAAAACTGTTAGCTGCCAACTCTTGTATAACTGCATATCTCATATTATACTAAAACAAATTAGATTTACTGTCAACCAAATTAAAATTTCTCACTTTGTTAGCATTCAACAAAGGACATGATTAAGACTTTCAGTAAAATGCAGTGACAGAATGCAGTGAAATGGCAACTAAATTCAAGAGACAGTGAAATATTCATGAAAATTTTATTTTTTATTTTCATTGGCTGTTAAAATATTTCATGCAGTCAATGGTCTAGAATGAATGAATGATTACCTGCTATATATTTTCAAGTTTTCTCATTTTGCTTTTTGCATTTGGTATTAACTCTCATTTAATTTTCATCCTGGGCTGCCTCACAGGCTTTGCACAGCTTACTTTTCCTGGTTAAATTTGCAGCAGTTTGTCTGGATTTGGTGGTAATGACGCCAGCACAGCGAAAGTGACCGGAGTTGATGCATACAGTACAAACAAGCATAGAAACTTTTTGCTCGATTACTTTCACACACTGACTTTCACATTGATTATCACCCTTGCCTCCAGTTTCCAGGCCTTCAGCCCATGGCCTGGACTCAGGGACTAGTGTTGTCTGTCATTGGAGGCAGTTTTGAATGCAGTTTTCCACTAGGCAACTTTTTTCACACAAAGCAACTTTTTCTTTTGTCTTATAAGCTCTTGACTACAACTAATTAGAAATCTATTCCATTCTAACAATAAAAAGTAAATTCATGCAAAAAAAAAATTGCCTAAAGTGCAGTGGAAAATCAACTTGAGAACTTATTTTGTGTCCTGCAATAAATACTTTGTTTATGCACAGCATTCTATAGACAATAGTTGCGATCAACCTGATATAAACACAGTAACTGACCAAACACAAGAGTGTGCAAGGTTTTACCTACTTATAATGTTTATAATGATCAATTTGAAGCTTCAACATCACACGCCTCCCTGGGCATACCCCAGGAATTTTAATTTTTGGGAATTTGGTTGTTCAAATCCTCACCTCCCTGGCTGAAAAACTTGATCAAATGCCCTACTGTAATGGCAAATAGAAATGGAAAATGCCTGACCCAAGGGTCAAATATGGCAAAATACAAACTGGTAATATACTTTGTACTTAAATAAATAATAGTTTTTCTCTGAGTAATTTGATTTTTATGTTTTCCACCCCCATTGCATGCAAAGAAAATGGCTGTTCTGTTCAGCCACTGGTAATTCGGCTGTGCAAATGAAGAAATGGAGTCCCCCCATCTACCATATTTCCTGGGGTATGCCCAGGGGGGGGGGGGGGGGGGCGATGTAATATTATCTAATTCTTAAAATACGTCCCTTAAAATGTTGATCATTTAATGTGTAATACAGTGGATAACAAAAAACTTTCGTATAAAAACTAAATCTTACTCAAAGAAACTTGTTTTGTTCTATTTTATAGCACGATAAGACACAAGATATTATTTAAAAACATACCTGATCCATCATTCTTGCCTTTAGGCTCATCGAGTTCAACTCCAATCCACTTTCCTGATGCAAACATTGTTGAACCAACATACTTTACTGTTCCAGTAAGATTCTTCCCTGTAACTTGAACTCGTTCCCCTACTTTCGCCATTTGTGTGGCCATCTTATACAGCCCAAAAGTTTATATCAAACTGTATTATTCTGTAACAGAATGATACAAAATCCAATAATTTTTAAAAAGTGATCTGCACACAATCTCGTACCAGAGCCCGCGTTCATTCTGGCCACCGTGTACATTTAACCACAATCCTTATGGTGTTTCTTGCAGAATTAACGGAAGATATGGTTTTAAAACGATCAACTTTCGTAGGAATGAAGTTCTGGCTTACTTAACCCATCTTAGCATGTTTAACAATATTTAGTTGTTATTTGGGCTGATTTGAGGTCGCAAAGCATTATAGTTAAATGTACCGCCGCCATCTTTTTCGGACCGTCAATTGCAAAGAAGAGATCAACTTAATTGTCGCAACTTTGTTGCGTTGCAAGTTGAAAAGCGTTGTTGCACGTATTACCACCTACCTTAGACATTGCGTCACGCAACATGATTTTGTTGTAAGTTGAACATTTTTGTTGAAAAAAAGCAGTTCTACTTGCTGCAACATGCTCGGGTTCAACTTCCAACAAAATCATTGTTGCGTGGCGGTGAGGCAATGTTTAAGGTGGGTATCCGATGGTAGTACGTGCAACAGCGCTATTCAACTTGCAACGCAACAATGTTGCAGCAATTTGTTGCTCGTATTACTAACCCCGTGAAGTTAGCTGCCAATTCGCCAGCTGCCTAGTCTGCGAACCCAGACGTAATTTCCTACGAGGAAATTACGTCTGGGTTCGCAGACTACCAGCTGCCAATTCACTGCCAATTAAGATAGCTGCCGATTCAGTTTCGCGATGACGCTTCCAGGGGGGAGCGTTCGAGCAGCAGTCGGCTTCGCAGAATAATCGGTTTCGCCGGTCTTTTAACTTGTTCAATCCAACTTTAACAAAAAATAATCATTCACACTCCATAATTTAAGACATTTACCTTCATATAAACAATATGTTCTAGGATTTAGGGTGAAGGAAAATTCGAGTGTAGAATATATACATTTTAAGACCAAACCGGGAGCAGTTGCGAAAAATGCAACTACACAGGCCCTCCGGCAGGAATTGAGCAAGGTCGTGGGTTCAATTCCTGCCGGAGGGCCTGTGTAGTTCCATTTTTTGCAACTGCCCCCGGTTTGGTCTTAAAATGTATATATTCTACACTCGAATTTTCCTTCACCCTAAATCCTTAGAACATGCTGTGTAATCGAGTGAAATGCCCAATATCATTTATAATATACCCAATTCTCTCCTGGCATTACCACCTTATTATATATACAGAACTCGCGATCGAGCTCTCGGCAACGGCCTCCGTGGCTCAGTGGTCAGAGCATTGCACTAGGATCGCAAGGTCGTGGGTTCAATTCCTGCCGGAGGGCCTGTGTAGTTGCATTTTTCGCAACTGCTCCCGGTTTGGTCTTAAAATGTATATATTCTACACTCGAATTTTCCTTCACCCTAAATCCTTAGAACATGCTGTGTAATCGAGTGAAATGCCCAATATCATTTATAATATACCCAATTCTCTCCTGGCATTACCACCTTATTACATATAAACAATACTTCTTAGTTATGTTTTAAGATTGCTGGACTTTAATATATTTTCCTCCGACTTAATAACAAACAATTAGTCTGATGGCCGCGCAGTAATTTGACGCTACAATGTTTTCAAATCGGTAGATGGGAAATCCGAAACCAGCGTTGGATTCCCCGTAAAATTCTGCATCGATCAGTATGAAGATCACCTTTACATTTTAAATTGATTGATTTGACTCAAGTCCTAACACAATTTTTCTGTTTACGCGCGTTAAAGTGCTTGAGGTATTTAAATATAGTGCTACACAGTCTTTTCACACTACAAAATTTTCTGATCAGTAGATGGGAAATCCGAAACCAGCGTTGCATTCCCCGTAAAATTCTACATCGATCAGTATGAAAATCTCCTTTACAATTTTAAATTGATTAATTAATTGTCTCAAGTCCTAATACAATTTTTCTGTTTACTCGCGCTAAAGCAGGGACGTAGCCAGGGGGGGAGCCGTGGGAGCCGCGGCTCCCCCCCTTTTGATATAAAACAACAGACATATAACTACAAAACTGATGCAATATGCCATTGTGTCAGGAAATAAACTGTAAACAGTGTATTCAATCTACCGAGTGTATGCATTTTGAGTATCTATGTGACGTTTGCATGTTTTGAGTATTTATATGACGTTTTTTAACCTTTAGAGTCTGTAAATCTTCCTCCAAAAGCCAGGAAATGGTATTTCAGCGACTTCCGATTTCAAAATTTCCCGGGGGAGCATGCCCCCGGACCCCCCTAAAAATTTATTTTCACTTCGGCTCCCCCCCTTTCAGAATCCTGGCTACGTCCCTGCGCTAAAGTGCATGACGTATATAAATATAGTGCTACCCAGTCTTTTTAAGCTACAGAATGTTCTGATCGGTAGACGCCAAATGGGAAAACATCGTTGAATTTCCGATAAAATCCTGCATCTGCCAGTATGAAAATCTCCTTGTGATGACCAATGACCAATGAACACACGCATAGCAACCGTTTCAAAATATTTTTCCATATAAATAAATTCCAGATCTACATCGCTTGAATTCTGCACTGTACTTTGTACTGTTTCGTATTAAAATCGCTTTAGATTGTCTCTGAATATTTTGTACTTTTTAACAAACGATTATGTGCACGCTGTTGGCGTTGCACTGTTCCGTGCATAGGCCACAACTCAACCACGAAATAGCCTATGCAGAATTACAGGCTAGGCCAAGCGTCCATCAGAGGCCGTGGAAGCGGGGGGCATTGGGGGCATATCCCCTCCCCCCCCCCCCGCCCCCCCCCCCCCCCCCACACACACACGTTTCCCAAAATTGGAAAATGTGCCCTTTTTCTGAAATAAAAATTCCCTTTTTATGAATGTTGCACGTGGTGGTTAAAGTTAACTGCGGTATCTTGTCTATACCGGGAAGAATTAATGTTCCCTTTTCATGGAAGTATGACATTGCTATTTGCTGCATAGAAAAGAGTTACTGTGCCGCGTTTGTCTGAGCGGTGACGTAAAAGAGTTATTTGTAAAATATGATATAATGTAAATTTCCAGCACATTGGTGCTAATTGAAGTATTCTATTTCTTTTCGAAAAGAAATGCCGCTGACCAAGAAATTATGCAATTATTTTGAAAATAACCAAGGTGCCCCTTTTTGGCGGTACCCCCCCCCCCTCCCACTTTTCAGGCGGCCTACCAGCAATCAGTACAGCTCGAGTGAACGCCTGAGCAGGTGTCTTGTTTTTCATATTTTTTACTGAAACCTTGCCCGTTATTTTCTCATGGTAATCTGATTGTACTGGTTTGATTTTAGTTCGATTATCACGGATATGTAGTTTTCGAGCTATTAATTTTAATACGTTGATTTTTCTATCATTGTGAAACAGAAACGATTTCAAAATCTGAAATAAGATCATTTTCACTACGTCCATGCATGTAAAAAGAATATTATTTTACAATCATACAGAGCGTAAATTATTGTTTTCTTTTTTGTTCATGAGCTTTGAAATTATATATTGAAACCATTACTGGTCGCTTTAGTCTTTGGGAGTATCATTTGTTTTTCCCGTGTATATGGGACGACTGGAGCATGATACAAGTTTTTTTTATTGATTGAATATTTTCGAATAAAGATTTGGTTTTTTTGCTTTATCTTGACAGTCCGATTTTACTGCACTATATTTACTTCGGTTTGATGACAGAAGCCATTTGTGAGAACTACATGAGACCGGGGCGTTATAATATTTTAAGAAAAACTAATCGGATACTTATTTGGAAAAGAGGGTAAGTAATTTTGTCATAATTTCTTGATTTTTCTCGTGACTTTTTTATTCGATCTTTAATTTGTGATATTTTTTTTTGTTATTTTTTGAGCGTGAAAAGATTGTGTAGCACTATATTAAGATCCTCATGCACTTTAACGCGCGTAAACAGAAAAATTGTCTTTGGACTTGAGTCAAATCAATCAATTTAAAATTGTAAAGGTGATTCATACTGATCGATGCAGAATTTTACGGGGAATCCAACGCTGTTTTCAGATTTCTCATCTACCGATCAATAAATTTTGTAGCGTGAAAAGACTGTGTAGCACTATATTAAGATAACTCATGCACTTTAACGCGCGTAAACAGAAAAATTGTGTTAGGACTTGAGTCAAATCAATCAATTTAAAATGTAAAGGTGATCTTCATACTGATCGATGCAGAATTTTACGGGGAATTCAACGCTGGTTTCGGATTTCCCATCTACCGATCAGAAAACATTGTAGCGTCAGATTACTGCGCGGCCATCAGACTAATTGTTTGTTATTAAGTCGGAGGAAGATATATTAAAGTCTAGCAATCTTAAAACATAAGTTTACTTGAAGAAGTATTGTTTATACGAAGGTAAATGTCTTAAATTATGGAGTGTGAATGATAATTTTTTGTTAAAGTTGGATTGAACAAGTTAAAAGAGCGGCGAAACCGATTATTCTGCGAAGCCGACTGCTGCTCGAGCGCTCCCCCCTGGAAGCATCATCGAGAAACTGAATTGGCAGGCGAATTGGCAGCTAACTTCACGGGGTTGTATTACTTCACCTTTAGTGTAATCAAATTGTTTTCAAAATGGCGGCATACATTTATAGATACATTAGTACGGTGGCCCAGAAGGGACACCACTACAAACAGAATAAGTATTACAAACAAAAGCAACACACAGCAAACCAAAAGCAATTCACAGCAAACCAAAAGCAATTCTCTGCAAACAAAATAAACACACTACAAACAAAATAAAATGCACACTACAAACAAAATAAAATGCACACTGCAAACAAAATAAAATGCACACTGCAAACAAAATAAAATGCACACTGCAAACAAAATAAAATGCACACTGCAAACAAAATAAAATGCACACTGCAAACAAAATAAAATGCACACTGCAAACAAAATAAAATGCACACTGCAAACAAAATAAAATGCACACTGCAAACAAAATAAAATGCACACTGCAAACAAAATAAAATGCACACTGCAAACAAAAGGAAAACACGTGCGCGCGCAGACGACCGATCCTTATTTCCATAATTTCGCGGGTTTTCCCATGATAGATAACAAAGATGGCGTCTAACTTGGTAAGGAACGAAATCCGAGAGGCCGTACGTGAAGAAGTTTCACGTTTACTTGGCAGTACTTCTTCAACATCCAGTTCTACTTCAACTAGACCTGAATGGAGTCGTGAAAGCGAGACGGCCAGTCGTTCTATCACTCCTCAGTCTGCTGTAATTCCAAGTTCTTCAGGAGCCTCGCGCTCAGATTCGTCTGATCGCACTTTATCGTTCGAGGAGTTTTATAAAATGCGGGAAAGCCAACGTCAGAAAAGGTTCAAACCTCCCAGTAAGAAAAAGAAGAAGGGTTCGTCAACTACGGCCAGCGCTCCAAAGAAAGACACAAATGTGGAAATTAAAGTTGGTATTGCTGCCCAAACGGATGGAGTTATTAAGCTCCGCCGTGGTAAGACACATGTGATAACAGTAAATTCATCTGCCACTAAAGAAGATATCATCCAGAAAGCCATGGCAAAACATACCAGCTTTGATCAGTCTTTTGATGAAACGGTTGCTTATGTTCTGTTATACCCAGACTTTCGGGAAGTGCGGTGTATCCCTGGAACTACGCAGCCGTTTATATTGTCAAGTTACAAGCAAGCACTTGGTAAGGATTTTAAGCGGCTTACTTTCTACCTTATCCCCTTGGACGATATTGTATCTGATGAAAGTGATAACGAAGCTTTGTCCAAAAGTGTTTCATCTTCAAATCTATGTAAATACTTCACTCGCGTACGTCCCACAGAAGAGACCCCGGCTGCATCTAAATTCGTCTTAGTAGATGATGACGATGAAATTGCTAATTGTCCCTCCACTTCACATGCATTATCAGGTAAGGTTTATGGACTTTATATTCCTTTAAGATCGTCATAAACTATTCCTAGTCTCTATACTTTACCAAAACATGGCTTCTGAAACAAACATACCCGGTTTTGAAAGTTTCCCTGATTAAAACAGTGTTAAAACAAATAAAATTGTTCCAGTGTATGAGTTGTATGCTGGTCTTTTGGGCTATTGCAAGTCAATATATATATATATATATATATATATATATATATATATATATATATATATATAAAATTGTTGCAGACCCAGCCAGAGCACTTACTGTAAATGTTGTGCATGTGTGGCAGTGCTGCAGCAATGAAAGATGCTTACCATATAAATTTCAAGCACTTTTTTGGGGGTTGGGTGGGGGGAGCAGGGGTGTGTGGTTAATAGAGAGGGCTTACTAGAGAGGGGGGCTTATTTAAAACTGGGGTGTGCCATCTTCTGGTGAATAATGTGATTGTTCGGACACATTGAAATGACAGTAAGAAGCCCAAAGACCAAGATCAAAATATTACTTTAAGGATCGTTGTTGATCCGACAGTACAGTACAGTAGTCCTAGCATCTTTAAGCTGTAAGATATCAGTTTGAAAAGATTATCATGAAATAGTTTTCAATGACTGTCATGTGCATTTTATAGTGATTGTGTAGTGTAAGGCCTAAGAAAAAGTTTATCCCACAATGTTATTAGGAATGACTGTTCTATAAATATGATCAACCAAAATTAGGGTCTGAGGGGTGGGCATCAGAAGGACAAATGATGATTTTTAGGAAGAAGGAAGTTTTGGTGAAACATCACAGAATTACCAAACTCTGTAAATTTATGTTATGCATCACAAAGTTGGAAAAAAAATCCCCTCCCCCCTTCCAACCCTAACCCTAATACATTTAAGTTGACATAGGCGTAGAGTATTGGGGCCCGAAATTTTGCAGCAACTGATTCATCAATCACCATTCACAAATTATAGGTTACTCATTAGGCTAAAGTAACTGTTACAGCTTCATTCCTGTCAGCCAAAAGCACCCATGTACAGTGATAAGTCAACCCAGTAAACACAACAATCAAAAAACTGTTGAAACTAGTTTTTATGACATTTCATGACCTTCAGTGTTCTTAAAAATCACCCCTCAGAATGCAGGAAATGGCATTTGCAAGACTCTAAGGGGGGGGGGGGAGGGGGCTTATTGTAGTGGGGGCTTATTGTAGTGGCGACTTAAGAGATAGGGGGCTTTAAATAGATAATTTACTATATTCACATACTAATCACTAATTAGCAATATTTTGTTTCAGAAAGGCACAGCTTTATTCTATTATGAATAAAGTGTGATTGTTTGATGTTGCCATGCTTTTTCATTTTTGGCTGTACTCACACAGCCTGCTACTGTAGCAAAGGTCCTGGTTGAGGACGCTGTTATTTTTATTGAACTGTTGTACTGTAATTAAATTTTTTAGGCACTAGTAGTACTAATTCACTAGCAAATGGAGTAGATTGCCCAACATGTTTTCAAACATTTCCAATCAATGAAATTGCTGAACATGCTGATATTTGTGCATCTTGGTATGTGGATACTGTTGGTGGCACATCTGCAGCTGGAACCATAACCATGGATGACAATAGTACATCTGATGCGAGTGAAATTTTGCAAGATGGTGATACACCAGAAGTGACCATCGTTTCATTGATGCAGCAGCTTCAGAACAATTTGGAGCCTGGAGAACCCGTGCGGATAAATTTAAGGAGGAAAACGTTATGGGAGGACTTTGCCAAAGAAAGAAGAAAGAGAGTGAAACCAAAAAACAAGATAAAGGTGGTATTTTTAGGCGAGCCAGCCATTGATGATGGTGGTCCACGCAGAGAATTTTTTTCAGGTATACTGTATATAATTAATATAATATGTATTCAAATTTGTACAATGTTACATGTTTCTAGTGTAATAAGTCCTATTTAAAATAATGTTTCCAGACACTGCACATTTGCACACACCAGTTACAAAGACTTTCACTTACTCACTCAAAAGACTCACAAGTTGTGACAGACTCAATATCCTCAACTTCCTGTAGCAAGACCTATTGTAACAGTGCAGTAATTCACAAGTTAGACAAAACCAAATATTTCCGTTTGTCTTTTTCATTAAAAATTATATAATCTGTTTATAGATATGCTAGAGTTAATGGAGCGAAAATACTTCCATAATGGGTGGCCAAGTGAGTCAATGGTTGCCCTCTCTGCCCAGGAATTTGGTCTAGCTGGTGAAATCATGGTAATGTCCATCTTACAAGGAGGTCCAGCTCCCAATTTCTTGGCACCTTCAGTGTATTCTTACATAAGCAGAGAGCCCCTGTGTCCAAATAACAACACTAACATGCTAAACAAAACTACAGCAATCAAGGTCAGTAGTGTATAGTTTATGTACAATATAACATCATAATAATCTATATCATGTACATGTATGAGATATACTGTAAACTGTTGTGCTGTGTTTGTATAATTATGCTGATTTGGAGAGAACTTGCAAGCTGTTGTGCTAGCCCAAGGCCAATGATTTAGGGTTTATACAGTGTCATGAGGATTCTCCCAAACTCTAACTAGTCTTTTCGTATCATAGCTACATGTATGCAAGGCATAGAAAAACTAAAGCAGTTTCTATTTTTTTTATAAAATAATCTGAAGAAAATAATTGTTTATAGTGAATGTCATGAAAGCATATAAATTCTTCTAATGTAACAGTGAGATGTACTTCTAGTGATGTGTTTAAACCATATGTTTGCCTTGCCTAAAACACATCAGCTGACAAACCACAGCATGTGTAAGACCCCAGGTCTGATGAGAGCAGGAGGGGGTCAGTCATTACATTGCATTGGGTCCCTAATAGGTTGATCACTCCCATAGAGACCCTTTACTGTATGACTTTATCACCTGTGACTTTCAAACTAACATATGGCTCACACCACCACTTACATGGGGGGGGGGGGGACAAATATTCTTGACTGGGGGGCCATGCACTTAATCAACAAATTATTTACTATTTTCATTCACAGCTTGGTGTTGCTAAAACAGATGAAGAAATTCAAGCAATCCTCACTGAAGATGTTGGTTTGGATGTCCTGGACAGTATTGGATACAGAGGAGTACCTCAACGAGAAACAGTTTTCTCGGCGAAAGATATCATAAGGTAATTGACAATGCTAAAAATTGTGCTTGGATGAGATATTATCTTCAACATGTACAGTACATATACATGTAATTTTGTTAAATGTAATAATGATAAATTTAAGTGAAAAGTGCCAGATATAAATTTTCGATTTCAGGTCCATATGTATAAAAGACCAGTTCTCTACCGTCTTGCCTCAGTTGATGCAATTAGAGGAAGGCCTTTCATCTTGTGGAGTTTTGGAGGCCATTCGGAGGTTTCCAGATGTTTGGAAACCACTTTTTACACCCAGTCAGCAGTTCTGTATGACTGCTGACCAATTCCTAGATGAAGCTGCAGTAGAGTATAGCACATCTCAAGTTGCTAGGGACTTAGAAGTTAACACCTACAAATTGTTCTGTGATATAATTCAGACTCTTGAGGAAGAAGGTGAAAATTGTTAAATTTTATTAAATTCCTAACATCAAATATTTCTTTCATTCACCATGTTTGTATGAGATACTAGGTATATAAGAAGTTTGTTGTAAAGCTGTATGCTCAGAAAAGATATCTTAAATATAGACAGGACTCAAACCCTCTTCTGATTTGTTTGCAGGTTTAAGACCTGTCTAGAGCTCAGACAACTTTTCTGAGTATACAGTTTGCAGAGCAAACTAGGGAATCTTCAACACATTCTTATTGAAATTAATTTAAGGAATTATTATGTCCTGGGAGATTATGTAGAATTGTATTAGCATCATGGTCAATATGGTGTGGTTAAATATTGCCATACATGAGTTTGTATAAAATTAGGGTGCACAATTATAGTAATGAAATATCAAATTAATATGCTGATTTGTGGTTTGATATGCAGGTCTCCATGGAATGAGGATGGAGGACTTCATAAAATGGTTAACAGGTTCTAAGAGTATACCACCACTAGGATATCCAAAAAAGTTCTCTGTTAAATTTGTACATGGTTGTCGTGAAGGATGTCGCTGTCGTCCCACAGCTTCAACCTGTGATGTTGTACTGAAAATACCAGTGCATATAACATCGGAAGAGGACATGAAGTTAATGGTGGAATCAGCCCTTAAAGAATCAGTTGGATTTGGCATGATTTAAGTCATAATGGTACTGTAAATTGGTCAATATGAAAGCCAGATAGGGACTACTGTACCATGTACATTTTAAATACTGGTGTTGTGTTCAAATTGTAAATTTAGCATGTATGACAACTTTTATACTCTAGCTACTGTAGCTATAGATGATAAATCATTGCTGTTCTGACTCTACTACTAACTGGTTGATGATATTTAATACCTTGTTAAAACCTTAAAAAAAACATTAACTCTATTGTTGTCAAAATTTCAATGCCAACAATAGCAAGATTTTGTATTCAAAACAGTGTGACAAAGTAGTGGAAAACTAAGTTTGCTGACCATTTTCAAAAGGCTGAAAAATCTTGGGGGTGGGGGGTGGGGGGCAAAATCCATATGACACCGGTAATTAGAATGATTTGAAAAAATAAGCACTCCACATGAACAGAAACAATACTAGAACAAGCACCTTGACAATAAGTAAACGTTGTAACAGTAATATTGATGGTTGGACAATGCTGCAACGTTATGGCTGAACAACCCAAACTTGTACCCAGGGTTCTCTGAGAGGAGCCTAGGTACGAAGTTTGAACAACCATGTTCACAATGCTTGCACCTGTTGAGCAGCTGGAACACATGGTGGGTTTGTTGTACATGTATTGCTGCACATAGTGTGGAAGGAGGACATAGACCACTTTCATAATAGCGATTGATTTGAATATTCTTTTATGTGCATCCAGTCCTTTATCCTTTTAATAAGCCTTCCTGGCCTCGTTTGTGTGTTTGTAATTCAAAAGAATCTTTGCTTCATAACGAGGCCAGAAATGCTCATTTAGATGCACATAAAAGAATATTTAAAATGCTGGCCATTATGAAAGTGGTCTATACAGACAATAATACTTAGTAATTGTTCAGACTGCTTAATAGTTTTAAATTTAATAATTTTTCATTTATTCTAACTGGAACATGCAAACTGAATTAATTTCTCAAAAAGAACACCTGCTTCTATAGGGGATGTTGGGTGACATAGGCTATTTTTCTCCATGACATACTGAAAATACTCTTCAAAAATTGGGTTTGTTTCATCGTCTCCATCCAATCCTTCCAACTTGTTTTCCATCTCTGTCAGTTTTTCTGAAGAAACTGGAAGCAAGCAATCATTGTGTCCAAACTCCTCTGGCACAAAGTACATCATGTCAGGCACACCTGAAATCGTAGCATGCTTTGACTTCCTGATTCGGTGAGAGTTCCAGTAATCTTTTACCTTATCAAGATCAGCCTGAAGAAGTTCTGCAAAACCAAACCAAAGTGCCTCCCTATGTATCTCACTGGTAAGGTCAAGAATGTCAGATTCATGAAGATCATGGAAGAAGTCGATCCACCAACTTGAACGCTGTTTCCTGAAGTGTGACCATTGACATTCTATCCTTTGATTCCGAGTGCTTGACACATATTTGTGAGACTTTGACCCTGCATACTCATCTAACCCCTCAGCTCGTAAATAACATTGTATACCAGCAATCAGTCCATTTTCAGTGCCGGGGTCAGTGTACACACGTGTTGGGCATCCTTGTGCTCCTTTGACACACTTCAAGAAATATTTTGCCACTAATCTTGGATTTTTGTTGGATCTTTGTACCTCAAGCCAAATTATTCTCCTACTGAAACCATCTACACATCCATGAATACAAAAGCCGAATGGCTTCAGTTTATCGTAACCATCAATGTGCCAGCAGAAGTTAGGCCCGGGAGACACATATGTTCTGCGTTTAAGACACCGATGCTTCCTTTGCTCTACTCCTTGTGGATCAATCTCTCTTAGCATTGATTCCACTAAACGTCGTGGAACATTAATATGGTGTCTAAGTCGTAGAATGTGCCACATAGTTCTATAGCCATTCAGACTATCGGGACCTCTACTTATTTCAAGCAAAATAAGATCTCTTACTCGTCTTTTCAGCTCGTCATCTATTTCTTCGCGTCTCGTCAGGCCATAGTCTTTGAGCCTACGCTTTAAAGTTCGTTGATTCATAACAATATTATGTTGTTTTTCCAACAGCAGAGTAATGTGCCTGTATGTGAAGCCTCTGTGAAAGTAATACTCAATTATATCTCTTTCGGACCCATTTGGTAAATCGTTGTGTCTAACTGTTTCATCATCAGAATTGTCACTGGAACTGGAACTGCTTGTAGTTGTACTCGACGCCATATTGTTTCCATAATTTCTAATTAGGTTTCAGGCCTTCTCGCCAGTTTCCGGTCATCTGCGCGCGCACGTGTTTTCCTTTTGTTTGCAGTGTGCATTTTATTTTGTTTGCAGTGTGCATTTTATTTTGTTTGCAGTGTGCATTTTATTTTGTTTGCAGTGTGCATTTTATTTTGTTTGCAGTGTGCATTTTATTTTGTTTGCAGTGTGCATTTTATTTTGTTTGCAGTGTGCATTTTATTTTGTTTGCAGTGTGCATTTTATTTTGTTTGCAGTGTGCATTTTATTTTGTTTGCAGTGTGCATTTTATTTTGTTTGCAGTGTGCATTTTATTTTGTTTGCAGTGTGCATTTTATTTTGTTTGCAGTGTGCATTTTATTTTGTTTGCAGTGTGCATTTTATTTTGTTTGTAGTGTGCATTTTATTTTGTTTGTAGTGTGTTTATTTTGTTTGCAGAGAATTGCTTTTGGTTTGCTGTGAATTGCTTTTGGTTTGCTGTGTGTTGCTTTTGTTTGTAATACTTATTCTGTTTGTAGTGGTGTCCCTTCTGGGCCACCGTACATTAGAACTGGACTGTTGACACAGGTTTTTAAAACTGTATTTTGCTCGGCAATAATTTAGTCGAATTATAGTTTAATAGTTAGTTTAATAGTTTAAAAATTGTTACATTGCAGCAATTAAAAGTGCTGAATTGAATATTCCAACGGTTTTATATCATATACATCTAATACATCTAAAATCTATATAGGTTTATACTAAATAAGCTACCAAACCTGGTCACACATTGTTATGTGTATTGCAACTTTGCATAATAAAAGAGTTAAAAAATCGATTCGTTTTTACAATGGGAACATCAAAGGTTCTCTTTTTCCTTAAGTCATATATGTTATTTGTGTTTTTCTTTGGAAGTAGGTCGTTCAGATATATTATTCTATTATATTAGAAGACGAGAAATTTGTCTAAGTCCAAGACGGAAAGCTCGTCTCAAACGAGAAAATGCTTTTAGACGAGAAACTCGTCAGTTGTCAGGGTTTTAAAATCCGGTAAACGACGAGTTTTCCACCTTCAATATGTCCGTCTATTTTCCCGTCGTTAAAACTGAAGAAAGCCGGACGACCAACCTACTAGACGGTCCAGACTGGGACAGTGGAAGACCGTCAAAATCCGTCAGTCAGAAGCCTTTCGTCTTCTAGTAGGAAGACTTTATCGAGTTATAAGTTATAACGACACTTGGAAAAAGGTTGAGTGATAAATGACACTCTAAGGAGAACTCGGACGTCACGCCTCGCTTCTTTACGATTTTCTCGTGTTCTTCAGCGCTTGCGCTTCTTTGTAGAGCTGGCGACGTCATAAAACAACATGTTTGTAGCATTTCCATGACCAAGTGTATTGTCTATTTTATTTCTGCGGCGATTATTCGTGCCGGACGTCCAGTAATTGACTAGTAATTATTTTGTAGTTCAGAACTACAATAAGTATACCGAGCCGCTCAGCAATAAACGTAAATAATATTCATGGAAGACCATCGAAATATTTACCAGAGTGTAGGTATCACCACATTCATCCTCGGATTCATCACCAGATTCATCACCAGATTCATCACCACATTCGCAAAGCAAATATTTCACCTTCAATAATTCCTTCACTAATCAACCGATCGGCACACACGATACACCAAATGAAAGCTTATTATTCCATCTATCTGGCCCAAGATAAATGGCGTTTGTTTGAATAATTTATCATGGAGAAAAATAACGATTTACTAGAAACTACTCGCTTTTCTGTCTTGGGGGGAAAATTTCGATGACTTCTTTTCATTTTAACTGGCTTTCCTATATATCAAAATGAAGCTCATTCTATCCTCTTGCTGGCCCAAGAAAAATTAGAAGTGGCCCAAATCTGGTTCAAGAGTTATTCGCTTTTAAAGCGAGACGCCCATATTGTTTATAATTACACAGCGCGCTAAAAATAGAATACTTTATTATTAATTCGTCGGGATGGTTTTGGGGGAAACATTACGATGGCTTCTTTTTATTTTAACCGGCTTTTCTATATATCCAACTGAAGCTCATTCTATCCTCTTGCTGGCCCAAAAAAAATTAGAAGTGGCCCAGATCTGGTTCAAGAGTTATTCGCTTTTAAAGCGACAAGCCCAAACTGTCACTTACAGCGCGCCGGAAATGAAAATCTTTAATAATTGTGGTTGCCGACTTAGACTTTGGGGGGAAAATTTCGATGGCTTCTGTTATTTTTTACCAGCTTTCCTATATATCAAATTGAAGCTCATTGTATCGTCTTGCTGGCCCAAGAAAAACTAGAAGTGGCCCAGATCTGGTTTAAGAGTTATTCGCATACGCCGAAACTGTGAAGCTATCACCACATTCACTTGAGGGGAAAATTTCGATGACTTCTTTTCATTTTAACCGGCTTTCCTATATATAAAAATGAAGCTCATTCTATCCTCTTGCTGGCCCAAGAAAAATTAGAAGTGGCCCAGATCTGGTTCAAGAGTTATTCGCTTTTAAAGCGGCAAGCCCATATTGTTTATAATTACACGCGCGCTAAAAATAGAATACTTTATTATTAATTCGTTGGGATGGTTTTGGGGGAAACATTACGATGGCTTCTTTTAATTTTAAGCGGCTATCCTATATATCAAAATGAAGCTCATTCTATCTTCTTGCTGGCCCAAAACAAATTAGAAGTGGCCCACATCTGGTTCAAGAGTTATTCGCTTTTAAAGCGACAAGCCCAAACTGTCAATTACAGCGCGCCGGAAATAAAAATCTTTAATAATTGTGCTTGCCACTTAGACTTTGGGGGGAAAATTTCGATGGCTTCTGTTATTTTTTACCAGCTTTCCTATATATCAAATTGAAGCTCATTCTATCGTCTTGCTGGCCCAAGAAAAACTAGAAGTGGCCCAGATCTGGTTTAAGAGTTATTCGCATACGCCGAAACTGTGAAGCTATCACCACATTCACTTGGGGGAAAGATTTCGATGACTTCTTTTCATTTTAACTGGCTTTCCTATATATCAAAATGAAGCTCATTCTATCCTCTTGCTGGCCCAAGAAAAATTAGAAGTGGCCCAAATCTGGTTCAAGAGTTATTCGCTTTTAAAGCGAGACGCCCATATTGTTTATAATTACACAGCGCGCTAAAAATAGAATACTTTATTATTAATTCGTCGGGATGGTTTTGGGGGAAACATTACGATGGCTTCTTTTCATTTTAACCGGCTTTCCTATATATCAAACTGAAGCTCATTCTATCTTCTTGCTGGCCCAAGAAAAATTAGAAGTGGCCCAGATCTGGTTCAAGAGTTATTCGCTTTTAAAGCGACAAACCCAAACTGTCAATTACAGCGCGCCGGAAATGAAAATCTTTAATAATTGTGGTTGCCGACTTAGACTTTGGGGGGAAATTTCGATGGCTTCTGTTATTTTTTACCAGCTTTCCTATATATCAAATTGAAGCTCATTCTATCGTCTTGCTGGCCCAAGAAAAACTAGAAGTGGCCCAGATTTGGTTCAAGATTTATTATGTTTCCCCAAAACCATCCCAACGAATTAAAAAAATAAAGTATTCTATTTTTAGCGCGCTGTGTAAGTATAAACAAGATGGGCGTCTCGCTTTAAAAGCGAATAACTCTTGAACCAGATCTGGGCCACTTCTAATTTTTCTTGGGCCAGCAAAAGGATAGAATGAGCTTTATTTTGATATATAGGAAAGCCGGTTAAAATGAAAAAAAGTCACCGCAATTTACCCCACAAGTGAATGTGGTGATAGCTTCACAGTTTCGGCGTATGCGAATAACTCTTAAACCAGATCTGGACCACTTCTAGTTTTTCTTGGGCTAGCAAGACGATAGAATGAGCTTCAATTTGATATATAGGAAAGCTGGTAAAAAATAACAGAAGCCATCGAAATTTTCCCCCCAAAGTCTAAGTCGGCAACCACAATTATTAAAGATTTTCATTTCCGGCGCGCTGTAAGTGACAGTTTGGGCTTGTCGCTTTAAAAGCGAATAACTCTTGAACCAGATCTGGGCCACTTCTAATTTTTCTTGGGCCAGCAAGAAGATAGAATGAGCTTCAGTTGGATATATAGGAAAGCCGGTTAAAATGAAAAGAAGCCATCGTAATGTTTCCCCCAAAACCATCCCGACGAATTAATAATAAAGTATTCTATTTTTAGCGCACTGTGTAATTATAAACAATATGGGCGTCTCGCTTTAAAAGCGAATAACTCTTGAACCAGATTTGGGCCACTTCTAATTTTTCTTGGGCCAGCAAGAGGATAGAATGAGCTTCATTTTGATATATAGGAAAGCCAGTTAAAATGAAAAGAAGTCATCGAAATTTTTCCCCCAAGACAGAAGAGCGAGTAGTTTCTAGTAAATCGTTATTTTTCTCCATTATAAATTATTCAAACAAACGCCGTTTATCTTGGGCCAGATAGATGGAATAATAAGCTTTCATTTGGTGTATCGTGTGTGCCAATCGGTTGATTAGTGAAGGAATTATTGAAGGTGAAATATTTGCTTTGCGAATGTGGTGATGAATCTGGTGATGAATCTGGTGATGAATCTGGTGATGAATCCGAGGATGAATGTGGCGATACCTTCACTCTGGTGAAATATTTGTTGATACAAACTCGAGATCATGTTGTTGTTTTTTTATTTTATTAAGCCTGCCACAGTGGAGTCATTTACAAAAACAAAGAAATATACAACAAACCGAGCTCAAACAAAAACTAGCAACACACTCAACATCGTAGCAGGGTAATCGCAACAGTATACAATTATACTGCGGGCCCAGATTATATAAAAAAACCCAACTTAACTAATACACACTAGAAATACATGAATGCAACAACCCCTCGCCCGCTTTTACATGCTTTTTTGAAACACCCCCCACCCACTGATTAAAAAAAGCACTCCTGATTATACAGCCAATATAAAAACAAACAAATATAAAAACAAATGATATTAAATCCTTGGGATATTAAATTATCCCCGAGCCCGGGCGGAGGGCCGAAGGCCCGGAGCCCGGTGAGGGTGCTAATCTCGACATGCGTGGAGTCCACTTTACACGCGTGTAGAAAAAGCAAGGCAGACGAAATCTGGGAAATAGTTTATATATATATATATATATATATTTATATATATGTTTGGTACGACGTCACGCGGTAAGAATAGTTGGACACTGGTGACTAGTGACGAAGAAAACTATGAACTCCTCAAACAAATAGTATTTTGCTTTCGTTTATTTTAAACGAACCGAAATGGAGCACGAAGAAAAGAAGGATACAAACAACCCGTTTAATATATCTTGAAAAGAAACCAGATAACTTGAAGAAACCAAACGCCGTATGGTAAACAAAAACACGATCTGCAGTCACTCACTCCGTGGTCAAATATAACGGTAGGATTCCTGTTATATTTTTCAAGTTTTCGCTTAACCTAAACAATATACAGCTTCACGTTTTCGTGCTTTCCCTTTGTTCGTCCAAACCATAAATCAGCTTAACTAAAGCTAACTCAAAACACTACCTTTATAAGCTTATGTAGACGTGATGTTTTTCATTGGCATTACTTCATTACTTTTATTATTAAACACTCATCATTCATGGCCATGGGCTTTGGCGATTTTTTTGGCTGTATTTCCAAATTTTCGACTGAAACGTTGTCTGTTTAATACTGCTTCAAGAATTCGATTCTACCGTATTGTTTTTGTCTCGGACTCTATTATAAATGTAATTTTTGAGCTGTTGACTTTTTAATTCTGCCTTTGCAAAACATGTATGCATAGGGAAGCCATTTAAAGCTTGTTAAAAATAATCCCTTTTGAAACCTCCTAAAAACATATTTTGTACAACCAGAATTTAATCATGAAATCTAAGTTTTGCTTTGATATGTTCATCTTATCCATAAATTATAGAATGAGCTTGAGGATTATCATTTGTTTTTATATCTGTTTGTTTTTATATTGGCTGTAATTATCAGGTGTGCTTATTTTAATCAGGGTGGGTGGGTGGGGGAGTGTTTCAAGAAAGCATTTAATAAAAGCGGGCGAGGGGTTGTTGCATTCATGTATTTCTAGTACAATTTATGGATAAGTCAAGAGGATGACAAAACTGATTTAAATCATTTAATGAAAGTTAAACATATCAAAGCAAAACTTAGACTTCATTATTAAATTCTGGTTGTAAAAAATATATTGTTTTTAGGAGGTTTCAAAAGGGATTATTTCTAGCAAGCCTTCAAATGGCTTCTCTATGCATGTACATTTTGCAAAGGCAGAATTAAAAGTTGACAGCTCAAAAATTACATTTATAATAGAGTCTGAGATAAAAACAATTCAGTAGAATCGGATTCCAGAAAGAAGTATTAAACAGACAACGTTTCAGTCGAAAATTTGGAATCACAGCCAAGAAAACCGACAAAGCCCACGTCCACCACGGTTAATATAAGCGTGATATAAGCCTAAGATAGTGTTTTAAGTTAGTTTTAGTTAAGCTGACTGATGGTTAATTTGGACGAGCAAAGGGAGAGCACGAAAACGTGAAGCTGCATGTATATTGTTTTAGGACATAAGGACAAAATACAAATCCCCTACCGTTTATACAAACTTGAATGATTTTGAGACGACTGAGTGACCACAAACACTGCAATTCAGATCGAGGTTTTGTTTACCATACGGCGTTTGGTTTCTTCAGGACCTCTGGTTTCGCTTCAACATATATTAAACCGGCTGTTTGTATCCTTTTCTTCGTTGTTCTCTTTTATTATTTAAGTAGAGCAGGCTCCATTCGTTAAACGAAAGCAAAATACTGACAGATTTTTAGTTTTCTTGTCGCTAGTCACCAGTGTCCAACTATTCTTACCGCGTGACACCGTACCAAACATATATATATATATATATATATATATATATATATATATATATATATATATATATATAAATAAATAAATAAACTATTTCCCAGATTTCGTCTCCCTCGCTATTTCTACACGCGTGTAAAATGGACTCCACGCGTGTCGAGATTAGCACCCTCACCGGGCTCCGGGCCTTCGGCCCGTCGCCCGGCTCGGGGATGAGTCACGATTTAGGGGCATTTCCCATTTTTAGAGTATATTGTCTATTGTATTGTATTGTATTGTATTCCGTTTTATTGTTTCTATTGTATTCTATTGTGTCGCCTCGTTCTTTGTAAACCATTGCAGGTATTGTCTACCCCTAAATCATGACCAGTTTAACTTAATAAAGATAAAAATAATGCTGACTGATTAAAAACAGTACTAATAGGAAGGGAGCGAGGTTGATTGCATTTACGACAAATTTAATATACAACCATTGAAATGTTGTAGTTTTGCATTTTTGGATGCGAATTTTGGGTATTTCGAATCTGGGATCGCAGTAATTGGCATTAAGCTGTTGTGGGCACCCTACCACGTAATTGTAAATTTGTTATTGTGATTTAATTGTAAATTTACTTATATATTATTTTATTATCATTAACTTTACTCAAATCTAATAGCCTACGCAATTATTATCTATAGTATACAAATGTGGCTGGTACCACAGTTTTATCAACAGTAATTAGGTCATTGATCACTTTGAGTAAGAAGACTATATCTTGGTATGTTCTAAGGATTTTGGGTGAAGGAAAATTCGAGTGTAGAATATATACATTTTCAGACCAAACCGGGACCAGTTGTTGCGAAAAATGCAACTACACAGGCCTTCCGGCAGGAATTGAACCCACGACCTTGCGATTCTTCTGCAATGCTCTGACCACTGAGCCACGGAGGGCGTTGCCGAGAGCTTGATCGCGAGTTCTGTATATATAATAAGGTGGTAATGCCAGGAGAGAATTGGATTTATTATAAGTAATATTGGGCATTTCACTCGATTACATAGCATGTTCTAAGGAGAAATATTTTGGTACTCATGCCAGTAGCAGATAGGAAGAAGATTTAATAATTGTAATCTTTCTTCGTAAGTTATAGAGAACACAGAAACGGTAAGCCTAAAATGAACTCTGTATTCTGTCGATGTGTTTGATCAATTCGATGGATTGGGGACCCAAATTTGTGTAGCGTATCCGGCTAGGTTTGATCGCAGAACGTACGATTTACAAAGATTATCATGCAGGTGATGATTATATATAAAAATCATCAGGTTTAATCGAGTTAGCTCGACATTGTAAGATATCTTGGTCAACACGAGAAATAAATTTCATATTTCCGTACATCCATGTATTATTATTCTCTATTTATTGTATTTATTTCTATTAATATAATTTTAGAGTGCTTCGCTAGTTTAAAGTAATTCAAAACTTGTCGACAAAAAACAGTTGAAAACCGAGAAACCTTATTTAGAAAAAGACAGTCTTCTGTCAGGGTTACTGTTGCTAAGAAACAAAGCGACCAATAGAAAGGACACAGGAATAAAGGAGTGGGAGTTAATCATCCTTAATCTAATCAATTACGAAAGACGCAGATCAACGTGACCGTGTTGAGCCATATCAAAGGTTCTCCAGGCAGTCGCCATACGACACAGCTCAGGCCACGGATCACAACTATTTCGGCCCGGGGATGTTTGGGAGAGTTTTGGAGCGTTTGGAGGGGGGTGCTTCGGGGGTGCTTTGGAGGTACTTTAGGGGTGTTTCGCAAGAGATAGGGCCATAGGGCCTAAAAAATAGAAATTTAGGCCGTAAAGAATATTTAGTTTCGAGTAACAGCTAAAATGGAAGGTTTGGATTTAATGGGATGCCTAAGGGACTTTGGAGTACGTAGGGGGTCGCCGAGGGGATGCTTTGGGGTGTTTTAGGGGTGGAACGGCACGAATTAACAAATATAAGTCCCTCTGGGATATACAGTATGTTACATTAAAAACGAAGAACTTTAATTGATATTTTCACACGTTTATATATTCCACGCAAATAATTTAATTAACTTAAAACCCATTTTAGCATTGGCGTCATCCGACAATGTTCTCATACACATATAACATTAATTCAAATTGCTTTTAGTCGTTAAGTTTCCAGACTTTTCAAGAAGGTATTTCTCGTAAATCTCCCGAAGGTTCTTTATCCTACTTGTAAATGTTTCACCAGTGTCTTCTACTTCGTACAGATACTGTAATGAACAGCTAAACAGAACAAATATAGTACGAGTTGTCCGAACTAATTTCTATATCGGTTCAACTATTGTCTCTGAAGTTTTTGAGAGTATGTTCATCAACTGTTAGGCAACTTTGTTGTTTTTTTACTAGGACGCTTAATCCTACAACCATTGCACTTTTCTTGACAAAGCTTCGAAAATTCTTCGCACAAAGTTTCATGTGTCTCGATCATTGGAAACAGTTTGTCATGTACACTCCATCTCTGCGAACTCGAATAACAAACTATAAACGAATAAAGCGACGCAGCTCCTGTTGCCGAAACAGCTCTAACACTTCCTCTGATGTTTTACATTATGAAATCATTCTTGAGTCTTGACGACCCTAGTTTTTTTCAAAACTCTTGCACGGGTCGTGAAGATGATATTGGGGATGTTGTAAGCGGTTCTGGTGATGTTATTTATAATTTATTATCCTGACGCTGTTGAAGGCGAGCCAAGTCTGGTGTTTACAATGGATAGTGGAACAACACAGCAAGACCGAAGCGAGACAAACGATGGCAGTGTTTTGCATGGCGACTCCAAATGCTGGACAAAGTCTCTGAAACAGTTTCCTTGTTTTACCCGCCAAACAATGCCCGACAATGTTGCTCCAAAAGCCCATCGCAACTGAAATTGCCGCCATTTCAGGGCTGTCAAACATCTGTACACCCGGACAAGAGCTTTGACAAAAGCTAGGCTTTTCATCTGTTTCAACAGCCTCTGAAAGACTACAAAGTGCTTCAGCACACTCTACTTTAACAACGTCCATGTTGAAAATTTAAAATGTCGGTATGGAAAATTTAACTACTAAGACCACAGAATAGAAAGACAACTAGAAGTCCGACTCGCGTCGGAACCTTTGAAGTTTATGTCCTCGCGCATGTCGCCTCGCGCATCTTGATTCCTCGCCATCCTACGCCATCCTACGCCATCCTGGCAAGTTCCCCCGGCAGTTTGGACCTTCAAAAGAAGGTTAAAACTGCCGGGGGAACTTGCCAGGATTGCGTAGGATGGCGTAGAACATTGCGTAGGATCGCATAGGATGGCGTCGGATGGCGTAAAATATCGCGCATGCGCATTGAAGAAATGCGGACAAGTTTTCACTCGAGTCGGACTTCTGGTTGTCTTACTATTCTGTGACTAAGGCCAGACTACTTCACGCGCTTTTTGTCCACTGACGTCATAGTGGGTAGTAGTTACCTGGGCAATGACGAATGCATAAATAATAAGATGAATAATTAACATCCCTTTGTGGTCTATATGAGGGTCTATTACTACACGTGAGGCTGATTATTTGAGTATACCTGTATATTTATATTCGTTTTTCTCAGTTGTTATCATTGGTGCACAACAGATTTTTGGTAGTCTCTCTGAAAATCCTCTTTCGCCAAAACAAAAGCAACGGATTTAATGTAGAGTTAATATACACCATAGTTGACGCCCAAGGGTACAGTAGATAATCGACAGAAAAGTTGCTGGGTTTAATCGCAGCATACACCGTGATCACACATATGGGGAAATAACAGAAAAGAAGAGCTGTAACTATAAAAAAAGCTTGTTTTTGCATTCGCCAGCATTTTCTTACAATTAATGTCTTCCACGATCGCATTTGAAGGTTTTTGTAATAGTTCAATTGTTTTCTTGTGACGAGTAATAAGCAAATGAATCCAGATCCATATTGGAACCACTATACAAACGCTGAGTATAATAAAAACAAATTTACAATAGGAAAACACGTTACGAGCGAGAAATCTAAAGCGAGACATTATTAATGTCAACATGACGAACCATGATAAAGCAACTGCTAGCTTGAGACGAGCTGGATTCACAATATTCTGGTAACGATATGGAAAAGCTAACGTGATACAACGTTCAATGCTCAGAATAACTATGAAAGACCACAACACGAATAACTTCCCACTCTAATAAGTGTTTCCACCAAACAGTTATTTATACCTAGGATCTCACTAATCTTTCTGGCAATAAAAAAAGGCTGAACAATTGACGTTACCATAAAATCACTGACTGCAAGTACGACAAGAAGCATGTTGCACGATGTCTTCAAACGATTGTTTATTACATAGGCAACAATAACGAGAATGTTTTCAAATGTTCCAAAAATAGAGAGTATCAAGTTGATAATGACGATGACTATGTTTGTATATAGATGGACGCCACCTGCGGAGGCACTGAAAACAGACGTAACAAAGGCTCGGTTGCACTCGCTGAACTTTGTTTCTGTTGTGTTATTTTGCATTACGTTGAAATGTTTGGTAGTCTGGAAAGGTTGAGGGGAAAACTGTTGATAGCGACGGAAGAGCACAGTTGAAAAGCTATAAAGCACCGTATTCGATCGTTTACCTGAATTCTTAATATGTAACAGATAATACGTTATGACAGACTCTTCAACAGATAAATTATGTAAAATGCGTCTCAAGCACAGTGGCGTAGCCAGGGGGGAGCTGTGGGAGCCGCGGCTCACACTCTTTTGATATAAAACAACAGACATGTAACTACAAAACTGATGCAATATGCCATTGTGTCAGGAAATAATCTGTAAACAGTGTATTCAATCTACTGAGTGTATGCATTTTGAGTATCTATGTGACGTTTGCGTGTTTTGAGTATTTTATATGACAAATAGGAAATGGCATTTCAGCGACTCTCGAGTTTCAAAATTTCCCTGGGGAGCATGCCCCCGGACCCCTAAAAATTTATTTTGATTTCGGCTCCCCCCTTTCACAGTCCTGTCTACGCCACTGCTCAAGCATGTACTTATCACTGAGTGTACGTTAACCCTATCTAGACTGGGGGGGGGGGGGGGTGGAAAGTGCCCGCTGATTTTAAAAGTTAATATCTCCTAAACCAGTACAGGTATGGTTCTGAAATTTTATGACTTTTCCTAAATATGTATGGGCTTTATGTGTGGAAAATTTGGTGAAAAAATATTACGCCAAAAAATGTTATAGCGGAGTTGTGAACACCTACCAACACTAAATTTCAGCAGACAATTTTTGTTATGTTTACTTTTATAATAGTTACAATAAAAGTAAGCACTTTTTAATAAAGAGAAACTATTTTTTTGATATACTACCTTTTTTATGTTAACAAAACAATAAGAAAAAGAATTTTGGAAATTCTTAAAATCCGGGTTTTTGCAATTAATGACGTCATAATGACGTCATAATTTGTTGCCATGACAACATAAGTGTAACACATACTTGAACAAGGCATACCATCCATCTGTAAAAGTTTCGTCGGAATACACCAAACGATTCAGGAGATATTGACCGCGGGCACTTTCCGTCCCCCCCCCCCCCCCTCCCCTAGTCCCAGAAGATAAAAAAAAGCCGGGTCTGGATAGGGTTAAGAGTGGTTATAGTAGGACACGTCGTTTATCGAAGGATATATAATCAATACAGCAGCATCTTAATTTCTAGATCTATTATCAGCCGATCAGGTTACTCTATTTGAATAGATCATTTAATTTAATTCATAACCTAACACTTAACTTACATGACGTAATCAATGTGAAAGAATATAATGTTCAATGACAATGTCGAGATGTTCATATTTTGTAAAGTTTAACCCAAATGAAAATATCTTATACGATTGATATCAAACTGTCGTATACTATAACAACTAATATATGATAATATATATAATAATGACCAAAATATTGGACAATTGCAAAATTGCATGATTATGGACCCAAACTCGGAAAAATTACCTAGCAATCATAAAAAAAAATCCTCACCAAAAGTCGGTTTTCCAGATATTATATATAGCAAGAAATTTTTGAACAAAATAATAAAACAATTATTGAATTCAACTTTTATGTTAATTTTTTATCTACCTTTTTCACAGACGTTTCCAGCCTTAATTTGAGCGAACGGTGATAGACGGCCGGCCAACCTCGATAAAAGTGTCTCAAAAACACCGTTGGTGGCATTTTTTGTTACAAGCAGGCAAACATGCCAGATCGTATCGGATAGCGTATACTTTGAACGTGAGGGAGTTGCCAGCCATAATTTTGAGTTTATATACTAAAATTTATGGTTTTTTAAAAACACATTGGAATGGATGGAATTTCTGTGGAGTCATGCAAACTACATTGGTATTCTATTTTGAATGGCTCACTTCAGAATGCATCCAATCAGTGCGGTGAAGTTATGATTAACCTAATTCGCATAACTCACAATGATAAACAAACAAGAAATATGGCATAAATACACCTAAATATAACACTTCGAAAAAAAGCTACAACAACATAAGCTTGCAAAGCCAATCAGAAATTTATTAGATCTGGTAGCTACAGGAAAGTCTCATATTCGTAATTTACTTCGTTTTATTTTGATAATTTGCCGATATCGCCATGTATCTACTGTTATAAAGCTGAGCTTTTGTAGTGTTACTTATATTGTTCCTTAGACATTTAACTCACCAGTTCTGGCGATTCAACAGTGCTATCTTGTGATACATGCACGAAAGGCAACCGGTCTAGTCATCTTGATCAATATCTAAGCTACATTTCTATGGTGGTTGCCTGCTTGTAACAAAAAGTTGGCTGCTTGTTATGGCTGTTCTTCGAAGTGTTGTATTTAGGTGAATTTGCTCCATGTTTCCAGCCAGTGCATGTTTCTAGTCCTTTTGGGGAGGCGAAGTATGATTGTGAGTTATGCGAATGAGAATAATTAGAACTTCACGTACGCTGATTGTTAGCAATTCAAATGAAAAACAAACGAATATTAGACAGCTCTTTACAGATATCCCATCCATCACATTGTACTTTCAAAAAGCTCTACTTTTAGTGTGTAAATCAATAATTACAGATGGCAACCCCCCTCACCTTCAAAGTATGCACTATCCGATTATTCCGATACGATTTGGCATGATTGCCTGCTTGTAAAAAAAAATGCCATCAAAAGTAATATTTTGAAGCCTTGGCTGGCCGTCTATAATATTTAGTTAAAATGTTTGTTTAAATGGCAGGTGCTGCACAATTGGTCTTCATATTAACATAAATTATGCATTAAAGCCAATCTCGTACCCAGCGCCTGCGATCCTTTTGGTCAGTACCAAGGAACGGAGGCTCTGGGAAACTCCGATGAAACTCGGCACCTGATTGGTTAGTTCAATCAATCTCGAACCAGAATTTTAATTCTCACTCATTTATTGCTGTGCACGTTGCTAACCTGTTTAATTGGTTTATCAACGTTCTGTAATACATAATTATAAACAACAAACCCAATATACAATTGAACACATGAAATAATTCAAAACAGTGAAAATCCCGATAATTTACAAGTTAAAACTATTATTATTGTCGCTTTGTCGCCAAACAAACATCTGTCGTCTAATTCGTCTCGTATTTATTCGCAGTTTTGTCTCAGAACTTTAAAAATAACATTAGAGAATGCAAAAAAAACGAAAAAAGAAAACAGAAAATACAATTCCTTACCTGAGCAGCTGAGCCGATCCGATCACGGCCGACGCGGACAAATAAAACCTACGGCTCAAATCGTCCGGTCAACGATTAGGAGAAAAGCAACTGAAGAATGGCTGTTCTGGCCATCTGGCCTTGTTTACAACCTGTATTTTCATTTCGCGCCAAAACTTGTCATCGGCGTTGCTCATTTCCGTACAGGGGGGCTCCACTGGCGGGCTCGGGGTCTTCGTAATCGTTTTCCGCCCTTGTAGTGCATTCTCCTTTTACCACGCTATTTATGCTAATAAAACGTTTGAAATATAACAAGTGTATTTGATGGTTATACTGCTGATGAAGGGCCCCAACGTCACGAGGCCCGAAGGATCAGAACAGTAAAAGGAGAGACCGTTTTGGCGTAAAATACAGCTGAGCTATCGTCATCGCGAGCCATTCTCGTGTTGTGGAGACTTCACACCCGTAGCATGGATCCTATCGCTTCGGATGCCGATCAATACGAAAATGAAGTTCTAATCGACCCAGGAAAACTGGAGGAACTTCCTAACGACGATCAAATGGTAGGGGAAGAATTAAAACTTGCCGAGTCAACACAAGGCCAAGCCAATAATACGGACAGCGACATAAATGGCGACGTACGAACATCAAACGCTCAAAATGTCGCCGAAGTTGACAGGGGAATAGTCGAAAGTCTAACATCAAATCAGGATACTTCATGTAGGCCAAAGAGGAACGCTAAACCGTCTTCCAAGTCCATCGAGAACCGAATACAGTGTGACAGAGCCAAATTAGAGAAATTATGGGGAAAAGTATTAATTGCATCATCAAGCCTTCAAGCGTCGCCAGATTCGCTAGGAGAGCTACGATCTGCCATAACCAAGGTACGTTTAAACTTTCACGAATATCAAGTCCTGTGGTTCTCATACATAGATTTTCTTGCTTACGTGGGTACTCCCCAATGTCAACAAGAGCGTGAAACAGTGCAAGACGTTATGAATAATCATAAACTATTCGCCGAAACTGCCATAGCTCAGGGGAACGAAAGAAAGAAAGAACTCTTGCTAGAAATGGGTTCTGTACGATCTAGTTCTCGCGCGTCTTCAGTATCATCTGCCGCTGTTCGAGCACAAGCCCGAGCTGAAGCTGCTGCAGCCATAAAGAAAGTGGAGATGCAGAAGAAACGGTCTTTGCTTGAGTCCCAAGCTGCCATGTTAATTCAAAAAGAAGAGCTAGCCTTATCCAGGCGCAAAATGGATGAAAAGGCTCGAATAGAACAATTACGCCTCGAAGAAGAAGCAGAAATCGCTGTCGCTAAAACGACTTGTGAGCAAAGTCATCCACAACTGCCTGAAACGTAGGAAGCTGCAGGGAAAGCAACAACACCAAAAGATGGCCGATCTTCCAGCCGAACGCCTTAACCCAGCTCCGCCATTCACGTTTGTTGGCCTCGACGTCTTTGGACCGCGGCAAGTTGTCGCTCGACGCACCAGAGGAGGGGTCTCTTGCAATAAACGTTGGGCGGTAATCTTTACCTGCTTGTCTATCAGAGCAATCCACGTCGAGCTGATCGAATCCCTGGACACCTCGAGTTTCATCAACGCCTTACGCAGATTCCTTGCGATTAGGGGACCAGTAGCCCAACTCCGCTCTGACTGCGGGACTAACTTCGTAGGGGCCCGCAATGAATTGGACGCCGCTCTTGAGGAGATGGACAAGAAAGCAATCGACACCTACCTCAATCGGGATGTTCAACTCTCGTTGATGGTGGTGTATGGGAGAGGATGATAGGAGTCTCAAGAAAAATCCTAGACTCAATGCTTGCCGACCGAGGACCCAGGCAACTCACCCACGAGGTACTCTCTACTCTTATGGCGGAAGTCACGGCGATCGTGAACAACAGACCCCTGATACCGGTCTCGAATGATCCAACTATGCCCGACATACTCACCCCCTCTACGCTGTTGACTCAGAAATCCACAACACTCAAGGCAACTCCGGGGAAATTCACTCAGACAGATCTCTGTTTGCACAATAAACAATGGAGACAGGTTCAACACCTGGCCAACATCTTCTGGTCTAGATGGAGAAAGGAGTTCCTCCCCATGCTGCAACCAAGACGAAAGTGGCAGATGGAAACACAGAACCTGGCAGAGGGCGATCTGGTCTTGCTACGCTCAAAGGAAGGTCCGAGGAACGAGTGGCCCCTCGCCCGAGTTACTAAGGCCTATCAAAGTGAAGATGGCAAAGTTCGAAAGTTGGAACTGGTTACTGCAAAACATGGTTACAAAACGCACCTACGTCAGACCGGTTACCGAAGTTATTTTACTTAAAACTGTGAACGAGTTAAACTCATAGAACAGTTAGTTTTGTTTATTTTCATAGTGATATCATTTATACCAGACGGGGAGTATTCTGGCCATCTGGCCTTGTTTACAACCTGTATATTCATTTCGCGCCAAAACTTGTCGTCGGCGTTGCTCATTGGTTGTCATTTCCGTACAGGGGGGGCACCACTGGCGGGCTCGGGGTCTTCGTAATCGTTTTCCGCCATTGTAGTGCATTCTCCTTTTACCACGCTATTTATGCTAATAAAACGTTTGAAATATAACAAGTGTATTTGATGGTTATACTGCTGATGAAGGGCCCCAACGTCACGAGGCCCGAAGGATCAGAACAATGGCCATTCTTACACGAAATGCTTTGTCGAGAGCCTTGTAAAACATGTTGATTTTATTCTTCGGTAAACAAATATTTCCCTGGTCTTCGGACTAGCGAACGATCATCAACATGGCAGTTACAAATTATAACACATCTGGGAACCAGAGGACTGGAACCAAAGACCCCGATTTGGGGACTTTTTCGTCGGAGTTTCCCAGAGTCTCCGTTCCTTGGTACTGACCAAAAGGATCGCAGGCTCTGGGTACGAGATTGCATTAAAGCCAAAAACCAATCTCGTTCCCAGAGCCCACGTTCCCCACCCGGGAAACGAGAGACTCTGGGATAATCCGTTTCACATCGATATTTAATTTGCTGATGAACATGATTACTCCTCTTCCGGATCACAAGAACCCTGTGATGGCGTGGACGGATTATCCCAGAGCCTCTCGTTATTCCTGGGTGGGGAATGTGGGCTCTGGGAACGAGATTGGCCAAAAACATGCACACTATATATATATATATATATTGTTACAAAACAACGGTAACTCCGAAGATGGTAAAAATTTTATTAATGATTAGACGTTTCGACTAAATTGTAGGAATCCTACATTCATCAGTAGCATTCGTGATGATGACCGCTACAATTTAGTCGAAACGTTGAATCATTGTTCTCAAACTCATGAAGACTTTACCGGGATTACAAAGCCCTTGTGCATTAAAAAGGCTTGCCTTTTCAAAAAGCACTCGGACTTTGAAATGCCGGTAAAGTCCTCCGTCTCGTAGTTGAACTATTACAGTTTACCATCTTCGGAGTTACCGTTGTTTCGGTATTTTATCAAAACACTCAGCGGAAACGGGAGAAGTCTGCACGCAGGCTACGTGCAATGGCTCTTGTGTATTAAACCAAGCGTACATAATAGAAAACAGCCTGTAACCTGTTTTCTGAAAGCGAAAACGTCGGTAAAAAAAAAAAATTTCGCCCGCCCGCCCCAATTTTTTTGAAAAAAGTGATGAAAAATAGAAATGTATTTTTAATTGGCCCAATTGGCCCAGTGCTTGAATATTTTTGAACTGCAGTATTGCTGGTGTGTACTTTACGTCATTGAATTTGACAAAGGTTTTTCATCATATGCAGTAAAAAATTTCATCCAACATGGCGAAAATATCTTTGTCTTTTTAATCTCAGAGGATTGGTTGCACACCACCTATTAAGACCGTGACTGAAAACATATTAAATTATTTTCAATATACATGAGCGGTTGAGTGTTCAAGTCAAACCTCCCATGTTGTTTCTCCTTGTTGTTTACATGAAGAAGATTGAAAGTTTTCGATCTGATTCTGATCGAAACGAATGGCTGAAATCAATTCACGCAGTGGAGTGGATTGACTTGAGATTCAAGCAAGGGTCGACTTGAATCAGTTGAATGTCTCCAATCTGATTCATGTAAACACAATTTGACTTGAAAATGACTTGATACACATGAGTGAAGGAGGTGCGTGTCGTGCTAAATGGCAGACATTGAGGGAAGCACACAAAATAGTGTTCCAAAACCGAAAACAATGTTTCAAGCAGATTAGATTCTCCATGTAAACATGTGCCCGGATTGACGTTTTTCGATCCGATTGGACTATCAACCCGCACTTGATATAAACAAGGCCTTAGTTAATATATAGTTATCAGCTAGGCAACCGACTGCTTTTTATTAAGACCCCGTTTACACGATGCCGCTACAATTTGAAAACGAAACAAAATCATGCCGGTATGCATCGCAAGGCCTAAACGGTCTAAATCGCCCAGTAGCCTCATTGAGGCAAAACAAGACACTTGACTCCGCATGACTAATCTATTTTCTGACCAAGACGCTCAATATCCCTTCTTAAAAAGTCATCACTAGATAAAACATGTGGTTGATATTGATGGCTTTTAAAGTCATCAACATGCATAACCGTTGAGGCTTAGATTGGCTCAAAATATTTTCGTGTTTTAGGATCTGACCTTGGCTAAATACCTGTCATTTATCAAATGTGAACTTTTGAATTGCAGATAACGTAACATATACCCATTATCCCATGACACACAAAATTCATTGTTCCAAGAGACGCATTAAATCCTTTATCCAACTGTCTAAGGGCCTGGTCATATGAGCCGGCTGGCTGGGATGAATTTTACCAGCCCAGAGAGCCGGGATGTTTAGGGGCTGTTCATATGAGCTGGGCTAGCCCGGCTAACCGGGCTGGCTCGTTTTCTTAGGACCTTACTGTGGCTTTAAAACTTGTATAAAATAAATTTGCTATAAAGAACTAGTTTAGTTTAGATGTAATAGCTTCTTAAAGTTGATTGAAATCTTGTCATGCGGCCCAGGGAAGATTCTCGTGACACAAATCATTCCGGTTCACAGGGCCAGCCCAGCAAGTTTGTGTTCATATGGAAAATTTTCATCCCACTTCACCGGGATCCCGCCTATTCGCAGACTGCTGTTGTTCTGGCGACAACTAGTGAGAAACTACTTATCACGCTATGCATACAAATGAGATTAATTAAACAGCAAATGCTTTCATTCACAATGATTGAACATTCATTGAAACAAAGCATTTTATTGTTTATCATGTCTTTTAACGTTGCTTTCAATCAGCTATTGTCTTCTCGTGCAATTTTGGGTGTGTCAGTGGCTGTTAAAGCCTGGTTCTCGTATTTCGCCGATGGCCGCCAACCCATAATTTAGATGCATGTTAAGTAAAAGAATAAAAGCACTGCTTTTCTGCATTGTTCTTTATAATAATAATAATAATAATAATAATAATAATAATAATAATAATAATAATAATAATAATAATAATAATAATAATAATAATAATAATAATAATAATAATAATAATAATGGCTTTATTAGTAGTTCATCCACAAGGTGGCTCTTCGCCTACTAATTACAAATACATAAATATAATATACTAAATATTTTTTTTAAAATATAAGAAAATATAACTGTAAATAGTCTATAACTTTGTACATGCTAAAAATTAGTTAAGAAGTTCTTTCTGCTAGATGGGTTTTAACTTTGCTTGAGAACTGCGCAAAGTTACTGCAGTTTCTGAGTTCAGCAGGTAGTTAATTGAAAACCTGTGCCGCTTGATCTTGGAATGTTCCCATCTCTAATTTACTCGCTAGTTCTAATTTTGGAGCAGTTAGTGACCTTAAACTATAGGATCGTACGACATGTTGCTTCAGTTTTATGGGAAAGTCCTCAGAATATATCGACTTATGTGCTAATTTTACAATATTGTATTCTAAGCGTTCTTTTATGGGCTGCCATCTGCATGAGTTCTTTCAGATCCGCTACTGTGGCATACCTCGACAGTACGTAGCCTGCGCACACATTCTGCACCCTCTGTAAACGCTTTAGTCGATAATCAGGGACAGCGCTGAATACAACGTTACAATAATCCAACTTTGACAGGACCAAGCTTTCAACTAACCGCTTACGAATATGAAACGGCGCAAAATTTCGCAGCTTTCTCAGCACAGACAAAGTCGCATAACACGAGGATAACAGATTCGTTATGTGTTCCCGCCATGATAAATTCTGATCCAACTGTACTCCAAGAAGTCGGGTACTTGAGACTCTTTCTAATGGTTCCTCGCAACAGATGATATTTGCAGAGTAATCTTCTAACAAGTGTGTTGTCGACATCTGCTTTGTAGAAAGCATCATCCACTTTGTCTTCGTTAAGTTGAGTGCCAAGTTGGAGTTGGTCGAGTACTCACTTAGACATTCTATAGTTTGGTTCACCTCCTCCACACACTTGTCAAGTTCCTGTGGTTTGGAATGTTGAAGGAGTGTAGTGTCGTCTGCATATTGATAACAACGGCACTGAACCTTCCCTTGTAGATCCGATACATATATATTGAAGATAAGAGGTCCCAGGATTGATCCCTGAGGAACACCAAATTTTGTTTCCAGTTGACCTGAAGACGTATCATTAATCTGAACAAACTGCCGACGACCCATGAGATATGACAGAATCCAGCGAAGAAAGTTCTGAGAAAACCCCATGGAATGCATCTTGTGGATGACAGATTTAAAATTAACAGTGTCAAATGCCTTGGAATAGTCTGCAAGGACCATCAAGGTTACCTCCCCACGTCTCATGGCACGCATGATATCATCTCTGATACCCAGCAATGTCGTGGCAGTTGAGTGTCCTTTCCTGAAACCTGTGATACTATCATTGAACAATGCCAAGTCCTTAATATATACATTATTACTTAACATGCTGCTGCACTTCCCGTTTTAACATGCATCTAAATCACAAATCGCCGACGATCGGCGACATATGAAAACCAGGCTTAAGCTTCACAAACGATGTTAAATCCCACATCGTGACATTAACCTATACGTGATAAAACTGATTATATAGCCACTGATTATAGCTCTTCGGTAAATTGTCGTTAAAATTCAGGTTATTAATGAAACAAAACGGCTAAAATGCCAGTGAATGTAAAAGGTGGGATGTCTCAGCATACATGCAATTCAGCTAAGCCGCGGTAAAGCCGGTTTGGGACTATATAATAAGGTTAGGTTTTTGAGTTGGTATATATTATATAGTGATCTAGAAAATTCCGCTTTACGGCATTTAGCCACAATAGTAGGTCTGACGGTTTCTGACCCAAAAAATCGTAATTTTTTTTAATTCCCCAACTCATTCCGCAGGTTATGCCACATGTTACTCCGCAAAGTCATTTCGCCTCAGTTTTACATTCACTGTCAAATTAACTCCCCAGCTGAACACTCAGAACGAGAATGGTAATATAGACGCCACTGGTCTAAGAAACCAAGCCTAAAAATTATTTTGCCTTCACAACTCACATATAATATAAGTATCTTTAATACATTCTGATCATTTACGCCAAACTTTAAGAGATTAACGCCAAACTTTAAGACGTCGCTGACGCACGAGAAAGAGTGAACACGCTGTTTGGCCTAATGTTAAACAACTCTCTTCTTTATTTGTCAGGTTGAGTGACAATATCGCGGTTCTTCGATGATGTGCTTGTGTGAACATCATTTAATTAATATATTATAGTCTGCTTTCATTGTTTTTCTATTTGAACTGAATTAACGGCGAACGTGGCATCTTAATTAGGATTTCAATTATTCGTTGATATACTTTTATGCACTAATTCATCGAAATTTATATCATATTGATACCCAATGCTATATATATATATATATATATATATATATATATATATATATATATATATATATATATATATTAATTCGTATTAACATGAATTCTGATCTGAAACACACCGGAAATTATAACATATTTTTTACTGTTAGTTTTAATTATGTTGATTGCGAGTGGTTAGAGCCACTTGGCAGCTTTGGCTTCGCTCTTAGAAACAAAGAGTTGCTCCTCAGAGACTATTTGGACCCCCCAGTAGATTTGGACCCCCCTTTTTAAACATTTTTTATACCCAAAACAACCCAGAAAACGATGAATATGTTATATTCATTAATTTTCATATCCAAAGCCAGTTATAAAGCTCACATAGTCGAGCTTGCTGTGCTGCAATAGCGAATAAAAACTATTATTGGGCGACATTTTCATAGTTCGAAAATTTGGTTCGTTGACGTACATGCATCAAATAAAATTCTATTGCCAGTAACATTATCTAAATTCAAAAATCTTAACACTGTTGTTAAACTGAGTAAATACTACAAAAAACTAGAAAGTTACCAAATGGAAAATATGTATACAACTACAAGGATAAAAAACATCGCTAAAAATGGAGAGATCACTTTTACTAACTCTGGTATAGTGGTTTCTATTTTACGGTTTGTGTTCTTTATCACTAATATAAAGTGAAAAAAACCTTCAGACTGTTCGCTGTTATGAATTTCGTTTATATTATTGTGTTCACACTGCATAGACCACTTTCATAATGACCACCATCTAAATAAGCCTTCCTAGCCTCGTTATGAAGCAAAGATTCTTTTGAATTGCAGACACACAAACGAGGCTAGAAAGGCTTATTAACATGCACATAAAAGAACATTCAAATTAGTTACTATTATGAAAGTGGTCCATAAATTTAACTTTTGCATGGAGGGGGTCTGTATTTACTAGTAGATTTGGACCGGGGGTCCGAATTTAGGGAGGTCCAAATTAACTGGGACACCTGTCGGAACTGAGGTCGGACTGATTTCAGGTCGGTTGTAGTGTGTGTGTTTTTTTCGTGAGTCCGGCCTGAGATTCAGTTCACGCCGGACTATAATCAGACCGAGCTGAAGTTTTGAGGCCGGCCTATATGAGCTGATCGAAATGAGATTGGTGTCAACTCTATACATAAAATAATGCTTCTCTGGCGGTCACGAGCTGGAAAACAATTGATACGAATTTTGAAGCAACAGTGGAACTAAGCCTATATAGTTTCAAGGCCGGCCCCATGTAAACAAAAACCGAAATGCAAAATTCACGCCGGTCCGAGTTCAGGCCGGCCTCGGGTATTAAAACACCCCCTTAATAAACCTGGTTTTCATTTGTTGCATTTCATCGCCGATGCTCACACTTGCGACAATCGAGGATTGTCTAGACAATCGCCGACGACACCGATAAAGGCGGGAAAATAATATTTTTTGTCAAAATGGGCGCCAAATTCGGACAGGAAAGAGTAATTAGAGAGATAGTTTATAACTCATTCCTGTCCGAAGGCTTCCCCAGAGATGAATAAAATCGTCTGGCGTTAGCCAGAATAAAATACGCTATATGAAGCTTGCATGCACTCGTCATAGCGCTGTTACTGAAAAAGAAAAGGCTCGTGTGGCGTAAGAAATATAGAAAGAAGAGTTTCTGGGTGCGAAAATATTCGAGACAGAGACTGGGTCCTAATTTGTCTTATTTCATCGGATTTCGGTTTTCATTTGTTTCATCGGCGACAGTCGGCGATCATCGGGGGAAACAATTTTTTGTTCTTGCGATGATCGCCGATTATCGCCGATATTATCGGGGATATATTGTCCCCGATTGCCGGTTTTCATAATCCTATTTCATCGCAATTCATCGCAAAGATGGATGATCAGCGATGAATTAGGCTTTAGTCTAGCAAACTGAGACGCCTAGTGGAGAGGCAAAATATTTGACTATAATTAGATACGTTTGTTTGTTTCTCAGCTATGTGCTGTTTAGATTAAAATTATAATTTTACTATTGTATTTACGACCCAATCTTTATAGTTGAAATTGGTGTAATTGGTGTAGAACTGTACGTACGCATTGTTGTGCTGATATCACACCCAAATCCAACAGCGTTGACGACTAAAATTGTTCGAGAGAATAAAATAGCAAAGGGGCAGGTTTTGGCCTGCCTATAGAAAAAATGGGATAAGAATTCAGTTGTACTTTGGAATTTTTCTTAATTTTGAGATTTGAATGCTTGGCTCTGCCCCACCTACTTTGAAAATTTGGCTAGGAAGCTGAATTACGCCAGCGGCAAAATAGATTACGCGTGTGCATAGTCAATCGAGATATGGTCTGGAAACTCGGCAAACTTCAAAGCGCCTATAAGGAGCTGTGATTTATGTTGAACCGTACCTTACACCGTGCACAACCTTTGTTTTAGGTTTATTAATATTTAAATAGCACGATTGAGTGATTGAACTGAAACGTTGTTATTGGATAATTCGTTCATTATACTAAAATACAATGTGTTCAGTGACCGTGCACCGTGCACAAAAATGCATAAAGGCGAACAAAAAGATAGACCAAAGACTTCAGCTGAGTTTCCCAGACCATATCTCGATTAACTATGGTGAAGAGCACCGACGTCAACCGACATCTTTTTGTTCAAGAATAGTCTGAAACCATGCCAAAACCAACGTAGTATATGCATAACTTCCAAACATGGTATGACATGGGTTTTTTTTACAATATTGTTTAACGGTAAAAACGATTAAACGGTTGATTGTCAAGAGCACTAGTAATATTGATTAGTAAAGCTAAATAATTCATGTAAATCTGTAATGACTTAAAATAACCGATTTTTCAAACGGTTTGTTACTCCTTCTGCAGCCTTTGGGGAAGAACGTTCTCACGCGCAAAAAAATTTGGTTCTTAACCAACTCTCTTTTGGCTCGATCTGTCTTGGATTTTCAAAATGTTTAGTCTCTGTTGCAATCTATTCTTGGCAGTTCTTATGCTAGGTGCAGTACAAACACTTTCGAAACCAAACATCGATAAAGGTAGGTAATTTTAAAGTCGATATTGTCATTAAAATAACACGCAAGATTTCCTTGTTTTATATATATATATATATATATATATATATATATATATATATATATATATATATATATATATATAGTTACATTGATGTAGATAGAGATCAATAATGCTGTCAGAGAAACTACTGAGACGGTCAGGAAACTACTGAGACAGTCGGCTGGAAACTCGGCGAAAGTCTATGTTTAATGTATCTATTGACATAGTTGTTATTTATGTTTATCGAGAAAGGTTGGATTGCAGTACGTAGCTAGCTTAGGACCAAAATAGGGATTAGGTTATGCTAAAAATTCGGGATATTTATACGAAACATTAGAAACTACGTTCTCGTCGTCTTCACTCTGTAGCGTGTAACAGACTGTCTTTGTCTTCATGGCTTGGCCTTTGCGAGGATATGTGTAAAAATTGTCGGAACATAAAAACTGGGAAATGTTGCCCTATCGCCGGAAATAGATTATAGATAAACAGATAAAGTGGGGTTATGCAATAACCAAGGTTAACAACTAAGCAAACACCATGAAGGGCGTGCTTGGGGACTGGGCCGAGCTACTACGCATCGCTCACTGCGCTATTGCTCGCCTTGCTGTCACACACAAGTTCGAGAGCTCCGCAAATTTCAAACTCCCACCATCAATTCCTCATCCCTCCCTTCAATTCAAAAAGAATGGTAAGTTTTTTTCTCCACCAATTTATTGGTGTGAAGGTGTCAGCTGTCCCGAGGGCGTGGTCAGCTCAAGATACCAAGTATTTTGGGATCACGCGACGAGCCTTTGCCATGGTCTTCTCTGCTCCGCCACGCCATTCTGAGAAGGCCCCGGGTACGAGGTTGCAAAAATAGAAATTAAATATTCAAAATTGTTTTTATTGCCACATATAGATTTTGATGACTATGTCGGTAGACCGGGCCGACCGTCCACTTCATATAGTGAAAAAGGTGAGGAAATAACATATAAATCCAAATTTATATTTATATTTATCTGCTTGTGTGTGTGTGTGTGTGTGTGTGTGTGTGTGTGTGTGTGTGTGTGTGTGTGTGTGTGTGTGTGCGCGTGTTCGTTCGTTCGTTCGTTCGTTCGTTCGTTCGTTCGTTCGTTCGTTCGTTCGTTCGTTCGTTCGTTCGTTCGTTCGTTCGTTCGTTCGTTCGTTCGTTCGTTCGTTCGTTCGTTCGTTCGTTCGTTCGTTCGTTCGTTCGTTCGCTCGTTCGCCCGTTCGCTCGCTCGCTCGTTCGCTCGTTCGTTCGTTCGTTCGTTCGTTCGTTCGTTCGTTCGTTCGTTCGTTCGTTCGTTCGTTCGTTCGTTCGTTCGTTCGTTCGTTCGTTCGTTCGTTCGTTCGTTCGTTCGTTCGTTCGTTCGTTCGTTCGTTCGTTCGTTCGTTCGTTCGTTCGTTCGTTCGTTCGTTCGTTCGTTCGTTCGTTCGTTCGTTCGTTCGTTCGTTCGTTCGTTCGTTCGTTCGTTCGTTCGTTCGTTCGTTCGTTCGTTCGTTCGTTCGGAATTAATAGCAATCGGCGTTTCTGACGTCAAAACCTCTCTTTAGCATTATGTCTGGTTCTCATGTTTTAAATTGCATGTAATTGCTAAAATATTCAGTACTACCTCCATAGAAAGTCAATATTTAACAAATAGAAAATCGCTTGCGTGTCTCTGTACTGTGATACAAACACGAATGACGTGATTTCAACCGGAAAAAATGCCTAGTGGAAACACGAGGCGAAGCCGAGTGTTTTCACACATTTTTTCCGGTTGAAATTGCGTCATTCGTGTTTGTATCACAGTACAGAGTCACAAAAGCGATTTTCTATTTGTTTTATAAAATAACTAACCGTTTTACGAGGTAAAAAAACAAGGAGAAGCCACCAAAGTGACCGAGACTCAGCTGACGAATGATGGCGTAATCAAATAAATACGCCAGTGATTACGTGAGATTTAACCAAACAGAGCATGCGTTGTACAATATAAAATGAAAATGACGTCAAACGTGTCTCTGTACTCTGAGTGAAAATGGCTCTCGTCCAATCAGAGCGTGCGTAGCATACCTGTTATTTTATAATAAACTAGAAATACATGAACGCAACAACCCCTCGCCCGCTTTATATGCATTTTTTACCACCCCGCACCCCCCTCCCCTAACTTCTGTTTTTTGTTGTATTAATGAACACAGATCAGAAAACATCGAGAAAATTTATAGTTAGCAAGGTTCATCTGTAGTCGTGTATTGACACACCGAAAGAACATGCAAAGTCAATATTAAAAAAAACAACACAACGAGATGAACCAAATGACAAACTTTCATTCAAAAATATATATAAACAGTGGCCAAGAAAAGACACAAATCACAAAATGTCAACGTCTTAGCGTTGAAAGACAATTCTAGACAATATAGATTATTTATATTAATTTTTATTTTCAAGATTTTTTCCGTTTTAACTCAGCTAAACTGTTAAATACGAATCTCCTACCGTTAAACTTTCTTCTGCTTTTGTGACCACAAACACTGCCAATTCAGTCTAGTCTTTTCGGATTGTTTTTCTCGTTCGCGATTTCTTACTTTTTTCGTTGTTGACACATAAATATGACAAGGCATCATTGAGTTGTCTTCATGATCTAAAAAGCCGTTTGTTTCAAAATTTCTTCATTGTTCCCTCTCGAGTTATGTAGAACACACCAGGGCAAAATTCTTTACCGGCTTTGAACAGTTTCAGGACACATCCTTCTTCTTTCAGTTACATTTCGGTCGGCATCGTTTTCGATCGGCATCGTATTAATGTTTAGGCTTTTTCCAGTGGTTTTAAGTCGTATTTATCGTTGTCTTTTTCTCGCTGCTACATCCCTTGTTAGCCTTCTTTCTTTGGTCTTTTTTCATAGTAATATTAATGTACATTTTAGCTGAAACCATTTTTTCTGGCAAAGGTTTCTTTCGTCACGATCGTTGAAAAACTATTTCGTAATCCAACCGAACTTATAAGTTATAAATTATAATTTGCTGACGTAAATTTAAATAATTTGAATAATTTAACAGGTTAGTTACCAGTACCCTGCTATTCGAACTGCGCAAGTTGTGGATTTGATAACATATATATATATATATATATATATATATATATATATATATATATATATATATATATATATATAAACATCTCGCAGAATTTCTTTCCCACTTCCGTGTAATTTCGCGTGTACTCCACGCGTGTCGAGATTAGCACCCTCACCCGGGCTCGCGGCCTTCGGCCCTACGCCCGGGCTCGGGGATAATATAAAATTTTGATTTTGATCATTTTATAAATGTCATATAGACTTAAACTAGTTTTATACAAGATAGAGACAACTGGAAGAGACATTTATTATTAAATTGTAATTAACTGACATAAAAATTGAATAACTGCATGAAGCAAACAAACAGATATTACAGCTTAAAAACGTTTTGTTATTGGTTGTTTTTTGTTATTATGCTCAGTAGTATTCTTTATAGAAAATTATTTGTCATTAGTAGCTGACCATCCACAGCGTGCTGCGTGCGTACACAACCTATTTTATAAATGTATGCATAATAAGGCCGGTTTACACAGGCAATTTTTGCTGTGAATTTTCGCATCCTGGCACATGCGATTGAATGGATGACTCACGAAAGTATTGAACCATATAATCGAAATATAATAAGGTTAGATATACTGCCGAAACAGAGAACGTACGAGTCTAAAGCCGGTTTTCCACTAGGTGATTTTTTTCGCGCGAAGCGACTTTCTTTTGTTCGAATTCAATAGATTTCTAATTAGTTCCCGCTCAGAGCTCATGAGACAAAAGAAAAAGTCGCTTCGCGGGAAAAAAGTCGCCTAGTGGAAAACCGGCTTGACGTTTCGAGCGAAGGCCTTTCGTCAGAGAGAAACGTAAAGAGTTTAAACCAGGGCGTTTATATAGGGGGCGGTGAAACGGCAATGGGCGCGCTGATCGATGTGTGATGCAGAGGACTGGTAACAAGCCCCCTGTCACCATAGCGACGAACGCTAAGTCAGGAAAGTCCAAAATATGGCGGGTAAAATACGCTTGATGTGGAAGTCTCTGAGTTGAGTTTTAGAGGACGTGGATGAAATTGCCGAGCCATACGATATATCAGTGGATTCAGCTAATATATTCTCTGGTGTTACTCCCAAAAATTCGGAGTCGTTGCTGAAACATGAACAAATATGTTGAAAGATATGAACCGTACCGTTGCTTTCGCAAGAGAAATGACGCAAGAAGTCTTTGGAAATCTTTGTTTGTGCACGTTATCATTCGGCCATGTTCGATAGAAGACAACATCTTGCATTGAATTTTAGCTGGTAGGTCATCTTTCCAATTGAATATCAAGAAATAATCAACTCCAATTTGCATTTTCTCAATGAAACCTAACAAGAAGTCTTTTTTTTCAGTCTTTTGTGGGCCCGCAGTAATTGGCCATGCTGTTGCGGATACCCAGCCATCTTCTTTTTAGTGTTACTATTTTCAGTATTTATATACATAATTAGATGGCAAAGCTAATAAATAAATAAATAAATAAAGAAGTCATCTTGGCTATCTGATGACAAAATTACAAGGTGTGGACGACAGTTTATCACATAATGCGCTCGGCATGCGTCCCAGCAAGTCGTATTTTAATAAATTGATCGGAGAGTAAAATTTGTTTACAGCTTACAGTTATTCTAATCTAATGCTTCAAAAACCCGATAAAGTTATTGATATAATTACTAAGAATCGTAACATGGCAAAACTATAAGTTTTGTTTACTTCTCTTGCAGCAATTGAGGAACTAAACAGGCAAGAATTAAACCATAAAAATACCTAACATCCGAACGCTATATCTCCAAATAATCAACTCCGATTTTTATGAAAACTTTAAGATATAACCACACTATTATAATCTTCAACATACCTGAATTCCTAAGCGTGGACGACCTGTTAACATGCTCAAATCTTGTAATGAAATTTTCCCTCGATAGAAGTCATCAAAAAATCGAGTCATTATCCATAACTCCTTTATAGTACAACTTTTTACGCCAAACAAATATTCATACATTAAACGAATAAGTACTTCGTCGGTACATTGCAAAAGGTTCCTCCAAAATTACATAGTTTAAGAAAAAACAGCGAGAATGTCACAGTGCCCAAAAATCCACTTTTGATCAACTTTTGCTCAGAAGCACGCTCGTGCCAGTCCTTTTGTGCATCACACATCGATCAGCGCGATATGAGCGCGTTGCACCGCCCCGTATATAAGCGCCCTGGTTTAAACAAACAATCAACGCTCATTGTTTGTTTACACTCTTTACGTCTCTCTCTGACGAAGGGCCTTCGCTACCCTGCGAGTCAGAGCCTCTTTCCGACCTAGGCAAGCCTCGGGGGAAAGTGGGCTCTGCCAACAAACTCGATACTTCTTTTTGAGCATGCGTGAACGGTTGCCAAGATACTATTTTAGGCCCAGGCTCTAACGCGTCACTTCCTATTTTCCTGCTTACGCGTCAGTTCGTAAACTAGAACTTGTTTTACCAGTTTAAAACCTGACTGACTCGCGCCAAACTTGGAGCGAAGATCGAGTTTGTTGGCAGAGCCCGCTTTCCCCCGAAGCTTGCGTAGGTCGGAAAGGGGCTCTGACTCGCAGGGTAGGCCTTCGCTCGAATTCTCGAAACGTTAGACTCCTACTCCTGTTCTCTGTTTCGGTAGTATAGTAAGGTTAGATATACTGCCGAAACAGAGAACGTAGGAGTCTAACGTTTCGATCGAGCGAAGGCCCTTCGTCAGAGAGAAACGTAAAGAGTGTAAACAAACAATCAAAGCTCATTGTTAATTTGCACTCTTTACGTTTCTCATCTCTGACGAAGGGCCTTCGCTGGAAACGTTAGACTCCTATGTTCTCTGTTTTGGCAGTATATCTAACCTTACTATATTTCGATTGTTGCTTCTACACTGCCTATATACGCAACACGCTACTTTTATTACACAATTGAACCATATAGTTTGGCACAAAAGCCCAATACATTCGTAAGTCAATCCATTTGATTGCATGTGTCAGACGGAGAAAAATCGCAGCAAATATCGCCTTGTGAAAACAAGCCTTTACACCACACGTGTTTGCATGTAATTTGTATATCATACATGAGCAATCCTTCTTTTGCTAATCGAAGTAAGTGTAGCATACAACAACATTCAGTGGCCAGTATATTACTATATTTTAACAATTAACATATATTAAGGTTTTCGCTTTGTTTATGTTAATTAGTTCAACTCTGAGTTTAACTTTGTATATTTTGTAGATAAATGTAAAAAAGATATATTGTTAATCGTGGATACGTCCCTTAGCATTGGTAAAAGTAATTTTGTAAAACACGTCAAGCCGTTTCTACAAAAATTTGTTAACGACAGACGCTTAAACGTCAACCGTGACGGTACACAAGTGGCTATGATGGTTTTTAGTGACAGTGACAAAACTGAGATGCTGTTAAACTTTGGAGATATATATAACAAATATGAACTGGAAAATTATATACAAAATTTACGTTGGGATAAAATCAAGGGTGATCGGACAAGAACAGATGTGGCACTAGAGAAAGCCAATGTGGTAGGTAGATTATATACACTGGTGACTAAAATTAACAAGCCACTTAGTCTTTCAACTTTCTCGTAATGTTTTTATAATCCAATAAAGTTTCATAATTTCCGTCATAGAAGTTTAATATTTGATTTGAATTCCTATATCTCAAAGTGTATAAAAACAACAAGATTCATATTTCTAGTCAATTTCAGCATTTTTTGTGAATATTGTTTCATTCAAACACATAACAAGAGGGGCTACAACAATATTTTGATTTCTAGATTTTTCTACAAATCTAGATTTGATTTCAAGATTTTTGATTTTCCTTATATTTGATTTCAAGATTTTTGATTTTCTTTATATTTCAGATTTGAATTTCTATATCTCAAAATGTATAAAAACAACAAGATTTCGATTTCTAGTCTATTGCAGCATTTGTTTTGTAAATATTTTTTTCATTCAAACACATAACAAGGGTGGCTGAAACAAGTTAAAGTGTCTCTTCCCAAAACCTTTTCATAACCCAGAGATTCACATAATTTCTCCCTAACATTCTGACAAAGTACTTTAGTTTACACTCTTTAATGATTTTGTCTGATATCAGTGTTTTCCTTTGAGGACTTGTTAATAATATCATATTGGCCACTAGTGTACATATCATATATGTACATCATATAACCTAGCTAGGTTATACACCATGATCGCCTCGGATTCTTTTGTTCTCCGAGAGAATGTAAACCTCGTATTTCCCTCATCGCTCATGCAAGAAGGAAATTTATCCTTTGTCTAATTTTGCCGTGCATGTTGAGGAGGGAAAATTAGAAAAAGAAATCCTTTGTCTTCTTCTAAATTTCCCGCTTGCATATATTTTCCCTCATCAACATGCACGGGAAAATTAGATGCAACTTCTCCGATCAACCGTCTAAATTTCCTGTCGGTAAGATTCTCAAAGTTTTCCTCGGCGATCATAATATTACAAACTAATAACATGACTTTTCAGGAAAAAGCCTTGGGCCTGCAGCCCTCGGACTTTCACAAATCTTCCCTCGGCGGAGGGAAAATTTAATCGCTAATTTCCCTCAAGTCATGTTATTACTAATTACATAATATATATTAGATGAGTCATACCTCTGTATTTTTAATTAGCCTTAGTTAGCATATAAATATCACTTGTAAATATTCTATAATTACTCGTACTGAAGATGGCATAAGCTTTGCCGAAACATGTATACCATTAAAAATTTTGTCGTTTATTTGAAATTTATTTTAACATAATATATAATCAGCACAAATGAATTCAACTCAATTGTCATCCAGCTTGAAGAGACGCATGGTTGTAACTATTAGAGTAATTTACGCTTTGTTCATTTCGATAGGTATTTCCCAGACAAAGTCCAGGAAATAACAGAGCCGATGCTGCTGATGTTGTTCTGCTTATGACTGACGGGGAACCACGTGGAAAGTGGAATACAAAAAAAATGGCCATAAAATATGCCGACCTTCTAAACAACAAGAACGTCCTTATTGTCGTTGCGCCCTTTGGACATAATAGACACAAATTCATAACTACACTACAGCAATTGGCCACCTCTGAGAAATATACTTTAGGGGCTAATATCAATGAAATAGATCAGTTTCTTGAGGACTTCGTGGAAAACGTGTGTGCTATTAAGAAATCCGGATACATTGCTGAAACAGGTACACGCGTGATTAGATAGTTTTATCAGATTTTTAATATCTAGTATATATCTTTATTATACTTAACATATATTGTTTTAATAGTCCGCCAACCTCGTACCCAGGGTCTTATCTCCGCTCTCAACGAGATAAGACCCTGGGTACGAGGTTGACAATCCGTACGGTGTGTCCCCATTTTTTCGGTAAAATCGCCAGGTAAAACGAAGAATTCAGTTAGTCAGTGAAATAAGTAGGCTATAAAGAAGGCCAAATAGCAGCGTAAACATTTTGGCATTGAAGTCTACTTTATTTACTTAGTAAATAGTAGTAATTATCCGAGTTACCTGGCACATGGCGAGTTAGAACAAACAATATATGAGACGGGTAACTCGCCCTGGCGAGAACTAGGCACTGGCAACCGGGATCTCGGCAAAGCGGGATAAACATTTCCCATATGAACACTTTTACCCAGGTAACTCGCGGGATGAATTTTCTATATTCGTTACTTCATGTATTTGCGGGATGAATTTTCTATATTCGTTACTTCATGTCACTTTTGTTGATGATGATCATCTCAAATATTACAACCCGCCAGGTAACTCGCTTTCATATAAATAGAACGTCAAGTTTATCCCGGCAAACCGGGTAACTCGGCTGATCGAGCAACTCGCCTCCATATATAAACAACCCCTAACGGAAGTATAAATTAAAATACGGCAACATTTTCCGAGTTTATGTAACAAATACAACAATAACAACTGCATACCTAGTGTGAGGCTGGGCCACTGTATCCACACTAGTGCAGGAAATTCTTAGTATAGACAAAAGGCCTAACCGTGTCAAAACGTTTCCCTTTTCAAACAAATAAAAGAAAAGATTAATGCGGGCATGGTATAAATTTGAAATCAAGCCATCCATCTCATACAAACATAGGACAAGACAATCCTTGCAGTGAAGTGATGGCTGGTTTCACCAATACTGCACGCATGTACGTTTGCAAAAATGTTTTATTCATAAGAATATTGAAAAGTTTACAGAAATATAGGCGAATTTCAGGGTATTGCGCGCGCATCATTTTGCAAAGGAATTGGCGGACATTTGGCGGGCTCCACACAAAGTAAGCAATGGCAAACAGCCTTGCTAGCGAGCCAACAACATCAGTATACCAGTGTTAAACATCTAGGAACTGTATCTATACTCTGTTGATTTCAAACAGTATGTTTGCTTTGAGTTGAGCTTGCCAGGTTTTTCGAAAAATGATGCACGCGCAACACCCCGAAACTCGCCTATTTGGAAAACAGAAATGGAAATTGTAAAAAAACACCACAATACTTTGCTAGTTGAGGTTTAAAAATTTCAGCTAGTTAATCATGTACTATGCATACATACATACAATCATGTTTAACTACATGATAAGTGTATATTAACTACATTCATGGCTAAATGTGCATGGTGGGACATCAAAATTAGCTTGATGTCGCATTTTCTACATACACCCTCCCCTCCATTTACGTAGTGATTTACATATGTCACACACTAAATATGGTAGTATAAAAGCAATGAAACATGGCAAAATAACGATTACTATTTCAGACCCTGCGAAAAAATATTATCAATTGATATTTATGAATGGTTGAAAAGGCTTTTATGAAAAAGTGAACCTCTACGTTGAATGGGGGAGAGGGTGTGAATCCTTTACATACCAAAATAAACTTCCTGTAATTAAATAGAGAGTTCAGACCAGGTTCAGACATTAAAGGGCATATATAACTCGAAAATTAAGTTTGTCTAATTGAAAAGAACATTTAAAATGATAAAATAACATCTTTTTCAGTTTTTGGTTTCCTTGCTTCGTTTTTGAGATATTCCAGCTTGTTTGATATGTAAATGACACAACTTTTTACGTCACATGTGCATAATGAGTTATCAGAAAAAGGTTACATATTTTTGCTATTATAAAAACATGGGCTTAACTCACAACACCAAACATGTAGAATTCCAAGTGATTTCGTTTCACAATAGCAAAGATATGTAACCTTCTCTTGGTAACTCATAATACTCATTATGCACGTGTGACGTAAAAAGTTGTGTCATTTGCATATCAAACAAACTGGAATATCTCAAAAACGAAGCAAGGAAACCAAAAACTGCAAAATATGTTATTTTATCATTTTAAATGTTCTTTTCAATTAGACAAACTTAATTTTCGAGTATATGCCCTTTAATCCTTTCCCTACTAGGTCGCCCAAACCCAGCCACTTTGTTATTTTACACCGTCTAACGCCAGACGATTTGACTCGTCAAGTGAGAACCCCTAGGAGGGAAAGGGTTAAGAAATTGGAAAGGCAACACCACATTTTGTCCACGTCCCAAATTATTTTGGGCCATGATTGTCGATCAAAAATGGCATTTTACATTTTGTAAAAGCTGGTAAGCAAATTATAGATTTTTATTTCAATTTTCTTTTCTACTTCCCAAAATTGATGTAAACTTTGACAGAAAGCAGTAAGTCAACTACAATACAATTATAAAATATTGTATTTATGAAACCATAACAGTCCGTACTTGATTAATATTCTATGACGTAAATAAATTTGTTAATTAAACTTGTTTACAATTGGTCCTTTATTGTGCAGATCTTTGTGCTTGTCCCGAAACCGCATCTGCCCCAATTTATGTGAAGCCTGGTCATACAACCGCAGAGATTTACTGGCTAGTACCCGAGTATTCGTGTGGAAGTGGGAATGTTCAACGTTTAACGGTTAAGCCTGATGTGACGTCACCTCACGCATTTCCAGTTGGAAAACACATCATTACCTATACCTATCATCTTAAGTCTGGCATGAACGTGGATTGCCTCTTTCATTTTGAAGTTTTTGAAGGTGAGTGTTAAGCAAACAGCTAAAACATGATATTTTGTCTTGTTCTTTCAAACACATGCAGTAACAAAACCTCCATATCGATTATACAATTTAAAAAAATATCGAACTAGGTTGGTGTACTGTTGCACTTTTATACATTTGAGTGTCTACACTGCAAGCGATGATGGCGTAGCCAGAATTTTACCAAAGGGGGGACCATGGTGTAAAATTAAATCTAGTAGACGACAAATATGTAGGGGAAGGTTAGGGACATGTTGCCCCCCCCCCCCCCCCCCCACACACACACAATCTGCCATGTAGAGACTCTAAAAGGCAATTTCGACAATAAGAAAATTATACCTCAAAATACAACATTTTTTAGAACATTGAATTCAATGTACTGTGTATTTTACAATATAGATTAAGGGTGTGCGGGCGTCCTGGGACGCCCTAGAATGAAAACTGGACGGCTTTGGACGCCCAAAATTTAAAAAATAATGGAAATTATTCTCATTGATTGCCTAAAATATACATTCATACGAAAAGTATCAATATCGCTATTTCAAGAGACAGCGCAGCGCAATTTAATGCATGATGACACAAACTCGCAAAGTCGAGAATGTTCGAAAAAACTGTGAATGAATCTTACATTATACTTTAGTGCGCCACACAGACACTGGCATGAAGTTATTTCCTTAGTCTCGTGGTGGCCTTCAGACTTTATATTTCTGGACATTTTCATTTTTCAGGTGTTGGGGGGATTGACTTGCATCACGGAAATTGGACGCCCTCTCTCAAAATCCTGGCTATACATGTATAAGCCTGTTTCGCATAGTAATACTTAAAGTGCATATACGAGAATTTTCATTTTTTTTCTAAAAATCGGCCGTGTTGAGACGATTCTAACGATATATAACACTCCTTCAACGGATGAAAAATGCCCGAGATATTTGGTTCCAAACACGAGTTTTTCAAAACATGGCCGGGAGAAAAAAGTCTGAGTACGAGTATGGTTGATGACGTCAAATCGAGACAAGCTGTAATTTCGACTACAGTTGTTTACTTTACAATTGCGGACAAAATACCTTCGCGGTGTGTTTTATTCGAGTATTTCAACAAACCAGATAATGGCAAAAACTCAGAGAAGAAATGGTATAACACTTCACAGGAAGGCTTACACTAAAGGTTTAAGATTGGAGGCAAGAGAAAGACGCCAACTTTGGGTTGTTAACTTTTTAAGCGCAAACGCACACAAAGTGTAAGCCAGTCGATTCCCAACGTCGGTTTCGCTGGAAGAGTAGTTTTCCAGTACAAGATAAGCTCTATATCTCGTGTATAGAAATGGATGGTATTATAGTAACGTTCTACCCACCCGCATCTGCTCCACACGACCACCAAGTGACCAAGAAGCGCTTTCAGGGCGAGCGATCCGAGTTACGCAGATCCGAGTCACGCAGTGAGAAATCAACAAACCCGTTGTATATTGTAATTTAATGCATTTTTTCCACAAATATGGACCTTCGGTATAATAACTTTTTAGATATTTAGGAAGTACGAAGAAGAGTCAAATACCACTGAAAAATCCCAATCTTCCATACCCTAACTACATCTGCTCTTGAATATTTAATGAAAACAAAGCAAGCAGTGTGATATCGTCCTGTCAAGCACCTTGTCAGCTGCATGTCTTCTCGCAAGGACCACTGATATTTTTCTCTTTACAGCTTTTACGTAAATCTGTTACAGCTGAGGATAATTGGGCCTTAATAGCCCTTTATAACATATTCATCTCTAGCCTCATCCGTAGGCATTTCCAGAGTCTGTTTATGTTTTAACTAATTTGCGGTCTGACAGGTAAAACACTTTTGCCATTGATAAATTGTAATATTTATTGGCATATCAGGAATACAATTTTAATGATCTTCCAAACTGTAGCTTTATTCTATAGATACGAATACGCAGAAAACCCTAATCATACCAACCACAGTAAATAGCTGTAAAGCTCGAGAAAAAAGTCAGTGGTTCATGTAACGCGAGAATTATATGTCGAGTCTCTTCGGGTATTAAATATCAACACAACTATTAACGGCGTGTGCGATTGTAAGTGTATATAATATCAAGATACTTGCCAGCGACATTAGTGACTAATAACTATATATGTCTACGCGAAAGACCTGATCAGACATTAGGAAAGCAAAGAAAGAAAGAAAGAAAGAAAGAAAGAAAGAAAGAAAGAAAGAAAGAAAGAAAGAAAGAAAGAAAGAAAGAAAGAAAGAAAGAAAGAAAGAAAGAAAGAAAGAAACAAAGAAAGAAACAAAGAAAGAAAGAAAGAAAGAAAGAAAGAAAGAAAGAAAGAAAGAAAGAAAGAAAGAAAGAAAGAAAGAAAGAAAGAAAGAAAGAAAGAAAGAAAGAAAGAAAGAAAGAAAGAAAGAAAGAAAGAAAGAAAGAAAGAAAGCCAAGATCCATGGGAGGCCGTGGTATGAAATCTGTAGAGGATGAATATATAGAGACGAAAATAAAAACTGCTGTACACCTGTATTCGTCAGATGATTTAAGGATGCAAGCTGTGGCCCAAATCGACCAACAAAGAGGAGAGAAAGGCAGAAGATCAATGATGAAAGATGCGGAGAAATTTGCAGCAAAACTGGGTGTCGAAGTCAATAATAATAGAGAGAACCATGGGTGGAAAATAAAATACACAACGCAGGATAGAACGCAACTATTGGCGACTAAAGAAGAAAGTGTAAAAGAAGTATTGAAGAAAGCAAGCCGGGACAAGAGGAGACGAGAAATAGAAGGACAGAAATGGTTAGGAAATTTTACGACGACTCGATGGATTGATAACACCGTGAATAATGAATGCTGTTTTACTTGGCTGAACTACTGGACAGAGTGTCAGGCTGACGTCGTGGCTGACGTCGAGGAACTTTATCAACAGCTGCTGCCTACGCGTATATACTACCAACAGAAACTTGGACAAGAAGTACCAAATACCCGATGTCGCCTATGTAACACAAAACCAGAAACAGTGGCTCACATACTGACTGGATGTCCAAGACTGACACAGTCAGAGTATTTGTATCGCCATAACAACGCGATGAAATGCCTCTACTATTCCTTGCTAAAGCATTACAAACTTGTCAGGAAAGTCCCTTCATGGAACAACATTACAAACCCAAAGCCGATTGTAGAGAACAACAAAGTAAGCATCTACTGGGACGTCCCTATACTATCAACAGGAAGCCAAGTTCTCTACGCCCAGGAACAAGGAAACAGGCCTGACGTTGTTGTTAACGATCATGAAAATAAAATAGTGGTTGTGAAGTTTAGCTGCCCGTGGATTTCGAATAGACAGAAGAAAGTCTTAGAAAAACAAGAGAAATACCAAGAGGTCCGCACTGAATTAAAGAGAAGATATGTCGACTATAAAGTAAATCAAATTAATGTGATTGTTGATGCCCTCGGTGGGTACTCAAAGCAACTACAAGATAACCTCGTGTGCCTCCTCGGAAAACAAGAAGCAATTAGAGTTTCAAAGATGATGCAAAGATCTGTCTTGTTCGGATCGATAAGGATCAAGAACTTGTTCAAAACAACTGTCGCCGCATCTGTTTCTTAAACTTTTTTCTATTTTATCTTATTTTATGACAATAACAAAAAAAAATTATTATAATTTTTAATTATGTAAATATTTTATGATTTGTAAATAGTTTTCTTCGGTTTGTGTGGATAACAGATATAGGCTACCCATTAGGGCCCTATATAGCTGGTTTTTTATATATTGTTAATTAAGCTGAACTGTTTAATTAAATGGATTATAGAAAGAAAGAAAGAAAGAAAGAAAGAAAGAAAGAAAGAAAGAAAGAAAGAAAGAAAGAAAGAAAGAAAGAAAGAAAGAAAGAAAGAAAGAAAGAAAGAAAGAAAGAAAGAAAGAAAGAAAGAAAGAAAGAAAGAAAGAAAGAAAGAAAGAAAGAAAGAAAGAAAGAAAGAAAGAAAGAAAGAAAGTATTATTTCCACACTTGATGTACAGCGTTCAATATGTCAAGTCTCTTCGCCTTTTATATATTACACAGCTTCATGTTTACCTAGAAAGTGTCACCTGCAAGTTTACTTAATCAACGTCGTGTGCAATTGTAAGCGTATATAATATCAAGATACTTGCCAGCGACATTTATACTGCCCAATAATTATGTCTGTGAATACATAAAACACATCCGAGACGAGAAAGACTTGATCAGACATCAACGCAGGCAGCTGACAAGATGTTCGACATAACGACATATGCTTGTTTTGTTTTCATTATATTTTCATGCTCGGTGTATTCAGACGATCTGGAAGGTTGTGGTTTTTCAGCGGCACTTCTTTCTTTCTAAATATCTAAAAAAGTTATTTTACCTCGAGTCCGTGTTTGTTAAGGTTTCTCTAATATACATCAGCCCTTTTTAGCCACGGGATATAGGGCTTCTCTTGTCTTGAAAACATTGTTTCCGAAGAAACCGTCCGGCAAGTTGAAATGCTTAGACCAAACAGTGCGCCATACTGTATCTTTGCGTTCGCACTTAACATCCTAACATTGGCATCATTCTATTGCTTCTGGTATTAAATCTTCATCGTAAACTTCCCTATGAAGTATTGTACCGTTTTTAGGGTCTGGCTTGTTGAAACATCCGAGTACAACACAACGCGAAGGTATTTCGTCCTCAATTGTATAATAAACAACTGTAGTCGCAAATACAACTTGTCCCGATTTGACGTCATCAGCCTTATTCGGACTCAGACTCTTTTCTCCCGGCCATGTTTTGAAAAAACATATTTTCGCCATGTTTAGAACCAAATATCTCGGGAAGTTTTCATCCGTTGAAGGAGTGTTATATATCGTTAGAATCGTCACCATACGGCCGATTTTTAGAAAAAAAATGAAAATTCTCGTATATGCACTTTAATAAACAGTTATTGTTTTCTCTGTAAAAACAGAGTTTTCTAAATAAAATAGTTCAAGTTTTAATCAATGCGGCACGTTCGCAGACGTTTTCATAACCATTGTTTTAGAGTGTTACATGTTAGTATTTTTCAACTTACAATAACCAAACACATTCACGACATGATCGTAGCAGTAGGAAAAGATACTAAATATCGTGTATTGCTGATTTGTTGTGCTTGTATGCCAAACTTATTTACTGAAGTTGCGTAATATTCTTTCTTATACAGCTTAGTTATATGTAGTGGTGGAAAAGATCAACATGCAAGAAGATGTTTGAAAGGAATGCTATGTAGTACAAGATTAATTCATAATAAACATTTTTAAAATGTAAAACTAATTTCTAGTATAGTCTCGTCTAACAGAACAAACAAGGAATTTTAATTGTATATCATTCCATCAAATTGTGCATGCTTATTTTAGAATAAAAAATCAAATGAAATAAAATCAACTTCGTTCTTTTGAAAAAAAAACCCTCTTAAAATAATAAAAATCAATAATTTATGACGAAAGTACAAAAGGAAGCGGTCCCAATAGCCTGCGTGCAGACTTCACCCGTATTAATAGGCAGTGGCGTAGCCAGGGGGGGAAGAGCTGTGGGAGCCGCGGCTCCCCCCTTTAGATATAAAACAACAGACATGTAAATACAAAACTGATGCAATATGAATTATGTCAGGAAATAAACTGTAAACAGTGTATTCAATCTACTGAGTGTATGCATTTTGAGTATCTATGTGACGTTTGCGTGTTTTGAGTATTTTATATGACGTTTTTTAACCTTTATGGTCTGTAAAATCTTCCTCCAAAAGCCAGGAAATGGCATTTCAGCGACTCTCGATTTCAAAATTTCCCGGGGAAGCATGCCCCCGGACCCCCCTAAAAATTTATTCTGATTTCGGCTAGCCTCCTTTCAAAATCCTGGCTATGCCCCTGTTAATGGACCTTTCCCCTTTTGGCAAAAACCGCAATGCATTGTGGTAGTTGGGTATAAGTTCTCTTCCACATGAAATGGCCGCCGCGAAACGAACATTTCACGTGGAAGAAGAATTGACCGATTTTCATAACTTTTTCGTCTGCGTGGAAGAAATTCAAAGTAGTTTATAGGATAGGGGGCTATTCAACTACATTATATAGAAAGGGCGAAGAAATCAGCGCAGTGGTTGTCAACAAAATGAATTCACAACGACTGAAGGGGCGAAGTCTCTTCGAACAAAAATGTTCTCTAAACAAGATCTTTCTTCATTTTAAAAGGTCAGTAGCCGTGTAAAATGTTCCTGAATAAAATATATTGCTTTGTACTTAGTCAACAGTAGCTGATATTCCTAGATCGCATATTATTTGTGGTGGTGAGCATCTTTTTTTAATTTTTTTGTGTTTTGAAATTGACATGCTGGCCAATTAACTCTGATCGGTTGTTCGATAAACATGGCTGTATTTTAAATCTGCTTTGGCGCGAAAATTAACAGGTTAGACGAGTTTAAGCTCAAATATTGTAAAAGCTGTATCTCTCAAGTGCTCTCGCTTTGGTTTCTAGTGCTGTTGTTTTTAGTCTGCACATCCTTTGTTGCTGTGAGCTTTTCCTCCCGTTTATAAACAAGTAGGTTATCGAACAAGTTTAATTTTTTAAGTTGTAAATATTAAAAAAAATCATCTTTTTATCGTAGTTTGAAATAATTTCATTGTACTTCATTGTATAACTTAGCCTGTAAATTTTAAGTTTAGTTAGCCATAGATATACAGTAGGTTTTTAATAATAATAATAATAATTATTATTAGTTAAATATAAAAGGAAAGTATACAATTTAGTATAAATATATAAATGCTTGTTAAGTTTTGAATTGTGATAAATTGAATTGTAAAGTAAATTTGTACATTTAAATCTGTAAATAATTTTCTTAATACTTAAAATATATTCAATAAATACAGTAGTTAGCAAATAGTAATACATTTAATATTAAAAAATAAAATATAAAAATAATGGAGGACATACCTTGCAGTTCAAGGGATGCAGACAAATTAGCACAGCAGCTTGAATATGAAAAATCCAAAAGTTGTACTGGTAGTTATGGAGGAAAAAATTGTTGTGTTCCACAGTGCAAAAATAACAGCTTAAAGAACCCAGAACTTTCATTTCACAAGATACCAAAGAACTGTGTATTGCAAACAAAGTGGATAAAATTGCTAAAAACTAAAGGTCTGTGTAGTATTAGCCCACACTATAGAGTGTGTTCAGTTCATTTTCCAGGGGGAAAGAAGACCTACACAAATAACATTCCTACACTACTAACAATAAACCAAAGTCAGAAGCCAAGGAGAAGGATATCAAACAACAAATGTCCATTGCAAGCACCTCTACTGGAAAATGAATGTAACATGACAAATCCACCTGCTGAAACAACAAGTAGAAGTGAAGAATCAAGTGAAAACCTAGTTGCCAAACTCAAAGAAGAAGTAGAAACCCTACAATCACATTGCCACTCTCTTGAGAAAAAATATGAAGATGTCAAAGCAACAGAGAAATGTTTATTTAGAATGGAAAGATTTGTTGGAAGTGACAGTGACTTTAGATTTTATACAGGATTTCCTGATTACACTACATTCAAGCTTTTCTTTGATTATCTATCACCGGCATGCAATAATCTCATTTACTTGGTTCTAACACTGGTATTATAAGCTCTCCAAACCAAAAAAAGCATGGTAAAGAAAGATCTGTACCTCCAGAGCAAGAGCTATTTATGGTGCTATCTAGGTTGCGATGTGGCTTCCTACTGCAAGACCTGGCACATAGATATGGCATGTCATCTTCACATCTTTCACGTATTTGGATAACCTGGATAACTTTTCTTCACCAGCAACTTCGTGTGCTGCCAATTTGGCCTACCCGAGAGTTCGTTAATGAAAATATGCCAGCCTGTTTTAAGCATAGCTTTCCTAGTACCAGAGTTATCATTGACTGCACAGAAATGTTAATAGAAATGCCATCATCTTGCAGAAGCCAGTCTGTAACATTCTCATCTTACAAGCATCATAACACTGCAAAAGGGTTGCTTGGAATTTCACCAAATGGATACCCAAGCTTTGTCTCAAGCCTTTATTCGGGTAGGACTAGTGACAAAAAAATTACAAATGATTGTGGAATTTTAAATTTACTTGAACCAGGTGATCAAATAATGGCAGACCGTGGATTCGACATTGAAAATGATCTTCCACCTGGTGTTACATTAAATATCCCCCCATTTTTGAAAGGAAAAGACCAGCTATCTATTGAAGAAGAAACCTCAACAAGAAAGATAGCATCAGTCCGTGTTCATGTGGAAAGGGCTATTGCTCGTATAAAAACCTTCCGCATTTTACATCAAGTTGTGCCAATTACAATTGCAAAAGAACTTGACAAAATATGGACCATTTGTTCATATATAACATTATTTTTGCCCCTATTAATAGAGGACAAATTTTAAACCAGAAGAACATTTTTTAGTTAATTATTTACACTAGTTGTACATGTATGTATATGTAATGTTAGCATTTTCTAGCATTTTGATTTAAAGTTAGCAGCATAGCTACATTAACATGGCAATTGCTCAATAATTATACTGCCATTATTATCATTATTTTATTTCAACAATATTAATAAATGGCTCAATGTTATGTTAAAGTCAAATCAAACATTTAATACATGTATTATAAGTATGTATTTTCAAATTCTGTGTTTCAAAGTTTCAGATTCTGGTGTTGTCCTTTCCCATAAATTATTATTAAAAAAATTTTCTCTACATGTGAAATCTTTCTTGGTATAAACTATAAATCTGACCACTGCAGATGCAGTGTTGCCATGGATCCCTGTATCTGGTAATAATATGCATGTTTAGTTTTTAATGATACCTTGCCACTTGGAGTTGGTGAGGAAAAAAAACTGGGATCTTCACAAGCTGATTCTGCAATAGTATTAAATTCTCTTTTGGAATATGGGCATTTGACTTCTCCAAGGCCAAAAAGTGATGCCTCCTGCATGTCACAAACTAGGAAATCAGGGCTAGCAGCTAACCAAGGAGAAGTTTGATTGATAATCAAACCACACGATGAACATGAGTGGCATAATTACATAATTATCGAACAACCGATCAGAGTTAATTGGCCAGCATGTCAATTTCAAAACACAAAAAAATTAAAAAAAGATGCTCACCACCACAAATAATATGCGATCTAGGAATATCAGCTACTGTTGACTAAGTACAAAGCAATATATTTTATTCAGGAACATTTTACACGGCTACTGACCTTTTAAAATGAAGAAAGACCTTGTTTAGAGAACATTTTTGTTCGAAGAGACTTCGCCCCTTCAGTCGTTGTGAATTCATTTTGTTGACAACCACTGCGCTGATTTCTTCGCCCTTTCTATATAATGTAGTTGAATAGCCCCCTATCCTATAAACTACTTTGAATTTCTTCCACGCAGACGAAAAAGTTATGAAAATCGGTCAATTCTTCTTCCACGTGAAATGTTCGTTTCGCGGCGGCCATTTCATGTGGAAGAGAACTTATACCCAACTACCACAATGCATTGCGGTTTTTGCCAAAAGGGGAAAGGTCGAACCGAGTAAGATGTCTACTTGTTAAAAATATGTGATGTCAGTGTTCATTGTTTATGAGTTCGTTGATGACTGTGGAGTCCGATTCTTGAAAGGCAAATTCGTAGACAGATGGGGCATCTGAACTCTGTAGAGGTTGGAGCTGTGCTGACAGCCTGTTGTCTCACTTTTCTTGCTGACCGGAGTCTCTCACTGTGCTCCTTCCTCTGTTGCTCACTGTGCGCTGCACCAGTGTGGATGGCGTGTCTCCAGCCAGGTCTGTTGCTGGCCTGTTGCTCCCAGTCCTCGGTGTTAATAGCACATTGCTTTAGGTTGTGTTTCAAGTTGTCCTTGAAACGCTTTCGTTGGCCACCTTGGTTTCGCTTCCCATTGGTCAGCTCACCATACAGGATCTTCTTGGGAAGCCTGGACATGGGCATACGCACAATGTGACCAGCCCAACGAAGTTGGTTCTTGATGATGATGGACTCAATGCTTGTGACATTGGCCTCTTCCAAAACACTACTGTTGGTTCGTCTGTCCTGCCATTTGATGTTAAGTATACGGCGGAGACATCGCTGGTGGTATTTCTCAAGACTTTTGAGGTGGCGACTGTAGGTGGTCCAAGCTTCTGAACCATATAGCAGGGTTGGCAGGATTATGGCTTTGTAGACCTTTGTCTTGGTATTGGTGTAGATGTCCCTGTTATCAAACACTCGGGCTCTGAGTCGTCCGAAGGCACCACTAGCTGAATTCAGACGGACTTGTATTTCAGCGTCTAGGTCTGCCTTACTTGACAGGCAGCTACCAAGATATGTAAAATGGTCGACAGAGCTAAGTCACTGCTCACCAGCTGTGATCTCTGGCTGTTGTCGTTCATGTGTGTTGTCAGGTGATGGTTGGAATAGAACCTTTGTCTTCCGAGCATTAAGTGTGAGGCCTAGCGCGTTGTAGGCATGGCTGAAAGCATCCATGGCTGCTTGAAGGTCTTCCTCTGTGTGGGCCACTATGGCATTGTCATCGGCGTATTGGAGCTCAAGCACGGTCATGTGAGTAGTCAACGTCTTAGCCCTCAGTCGTCGTAGGTTGAAGAGCTTGCCGTCCATCCGGTATTGCATATCTATGCCTCGGGGTAGTCTCTCCTTCACCAAGTATAGCACAGCGGAGATGAATATCGAGAAGAGTGTTGGGGCTATGACACATCCCTGTTTAACTCCGGTCTTCACTTCAAAACTTTCGGTAGACTCGCCATCAATCAGAACTGATGCAGACATGTTGTCATGCAGTAGCCGGACTATTTTTATGTATTTCTCAGGACAGCCGATTCTAGACAGCACTCTCCACAGCGTAGGCCGGTCCACGGAATCAAACGCCTTGGTTAGATCGATGAAAGCCATGTAGAGGTCTCTATGCTGTTCTCTGCACTTTTCTTGAATCTGTCGTGCCGAGAATATCATGTCAACAGTCCCACGTGCTGGTCTGGAACCACATTGCGACTCCGCAAGGACCTCTTCGGCGATAGGGGTGAGACGGCATGCGAGAATGCGAGCAAGGATCTTTCCAGCTATCGAGAGCAGGGAGATGCCTCGATAGTTTCCACAGCTTGTCTTCTCACCTTTCTTAAATATGGTGACAATCAAAGCGTCTCGAAGATCACTGGGGATAACTTCCTCTTCCCAAATCCGAGTGAAGAAAACATGCAGCTTCTCTGCAAGGTCCGAGCCCGCCGCCTTGTATACTTCTGCCGGGATACCATCTGGACCAACAGCTTTGCCATTCTTCATGGCACAGATAGCTGTGGAAACCTCCTCAGGTGTCGGTGGTTCATCAAGATGAATCTTTATCGGAAGTTGAGGCAGTTTCTCCACTTCAGCATTGTCTACAGAGGGGTTCTGATTGAGCAACTCACAGAAGTGCTCTCTCCACCTGTCGCGGATACCAGCCATGTCCTTGTGAAGAGTGCCATCCTTGCCAACAACCGGCCTAACACCCTGGGATGTTGGCCCATAGATCTTTTTAATAGCTATGAAAAAGGCTCTGCTGTTGTTGGTGTCGTATAGGACTTGCATCTCCAAAGCCTTCTGCTCCCACCAGTTGTTTTTTATCTCACGAACCCGGTGCTGGACTTCTGATCTCATTTCGTGATATTGCTTTTTCTTTTCTTCATTCCTGATGTCGTTCTGCCAAACAGAGAATCTCCTACGTTTCTCAGCGATCATCTGCTCCACCTCTGCGTCATTGTCATCAAACCAGTCCTCATGGTGTCGCTTCTGAGTACCCAGTGTCTCATCACATGTTGTTTTGATGGCAGTCTTCAAACCATGCCAGAGACACCCCACATTGGTGTTTTCTACATTCAGCAGCGCTTCACTCATTTTTGTCTGGAACTCAACTCGTTTCTCAGGCAGATCGAGTTGCCCTAAGTTATACTTGGGCCTCTTCTGTTTCTTTGCCTTTCTCTGTTTTGGACGGAGGACAAAGGACATGGAGGATCGTACGAGCCTATGATCAGTCCAGCACTCATCCGATGATGTCATTGTTTTGGTGATAAGAACGTCTTTTCTGTCACAACTACGTATAATGACATAATCTATCATGTGCCAATGACGTGATCTGGGATGTCTCCATGATGTCTTATTCCTATTCTTCTGTCGGAAGAGGGTGTTTGTGATCATCAGCTGGTGCTCCGCGCATTTGGTCAGGAGCTGGACCCCACTGGAGTTAGCGTTGCCTACCCCCTCCTTTCCAATAACATTTCCCCACACTGAGTGATCTCTGCCTATACGAGCGTTGAAGTCTCCAAGGAGAATGATCTTGTGGTTGCGTGGTACCTGTGATAGTACAGAGTCAAGTGTGGAGTAGAATATCTCTTTATCTTCAGGTTCAGCCAACAGGGTTGGCGCATATGCGGAGATCACTGTCGCTTGTTGGTTGGAGTTGAGCTTGATACGGAGCGTCATCAGACGCTCGTTGACACCAACCGGGAGCTCCTCCAGGTTCCTGACCAGCTCATTCTTGATGGCAGAACCGACACCATGAATTCTTTGTTCGTTCTCCTCTTTCCCCTTCCAGAAGAAAGTGTATCCTGCCCCTGTTTCTGTCAGTTGTCCTTCACCGGCGCGACGGGTCTCTTGAAGCGCCGCAATGTCAATGTCATACAGGCGAAGCTCTCGAGCAACGAAAGCCGTTCGTCTCTCGGGTCTCTCACTACGTTCATTATCCATGAGAGTTCTTACATTCCATGTACCAAAATGTAGTTGTTGCTTTCTTTGTTTTCTTTGTTTTCGAACGCGTAGAGGTGATCCCGCTGGGTGCGGTTCCCCAGCCAGGAGTGTAAGGAAACAGACTATGTTTGGGGTACCTTTTCTAACCCTCTCCCCTTGCGGGGTGAGCAGAGTGGCTCCTGAAAAGGGCTGCTCAGACATGGAGGCTACTACCGAACTACTCTTCTGTTTCCAAATCCAAGAGCAGAGCGACTGTAACTTGACCTCCACCACCTACGTGCTGGTTTGCAACTAAAAGCTTCCAGACTTCACAATCCTGCTCCCGTCGCTGCTTACCAATCGCCGCAGGGCTTTCGTTGTTTTCCAAGTAGAAGCTGTGCGTGAATTTTTAACGTGAGTACAAAGTTGCACGACGAAGTTCCCACAATCCTTGACATCACTTGCCCTGATTCAAGTGGCAAGGATACCTCGACGACTGGAGGACAAGTTCAGCTGCAGTGGATGGCCGTTGGCTCCAAGGGAGCTCATCCGCACTTTGTAGGTCTTGTTTTTAGTCCTAACCGGGTGTCCACTCACCCTCCTCTCCAGGCGAGCCTGGAGGGGTTGCCGGTTTAGTCGCCGACGGCCCGACTATGCGACAGGTTGTACTGGGGTACATAGTACCAGTAGCAGATCTCTGACCTGACCTAATAATAGGTAGCTTAACCTTAATACAACGCGAACGTCAAGGACAACGTCCTTAATCCAATAGAATTTTCCTCACACAACAAAGAAAATGAATAATTACGTATTCAATACTATATATACGTACATGATTCGCGGTTTCTGCGAGATACTGAACTTTAGATTGCCGTCGTCGTCCTCCCTGATCTGTGCACGGGCGCGTGTGTCGCAGGGGTGTTTTTTTGTCTGCATGTCTTCCGTACTTCGGAGGTACCCGTACTTCAACAAATCACTTTTTGTTTTAAATGTGATCGGATAATCTCAGTCATAAAATCTCGACATCCTTTACAGGAAATTTCCCATAAAAACTCATTTGGGATACCATATATAATCACACACACTCAATTCGATTTTGATCTAGCACCACTAGCGCCGTGTTTTATTTTCTTTCTTGGTGTTTTGATATTAGATCAAACACTTGTTTTTTTTTCATATTTACAACAATTCCATATCTGGTTTTATTTATAACAGTTCCATATCTGGCTTTATTTATAACATCTACATGTACAGGATTCAAACAAATGCTTGCATTATTCTCTCGCTAAGACTAATTTTCGCTGTTTGCCATGCACGTCGTTACTTCCATCTTGGTTGATTTTTTGGTCGCCAACGGTCGTTGACAAAGCACTGACCCCCATGTTTGTTTTGGCACAGGTTTCAAAAATTATTTAACGTTATCCATCATATTTGTCTAGCTTTTTTTGTTTGCTTTTTGGCAACTTTTGGGCAATATTTACGCAAGAAAGTGCCAGTTATTTGTCTTTTACAACGGGTAATAACTATCGGTCCAAAAGAGTTGCACTTCTCAAACTTGGAAATATAATATTTTCCTTATCCCTATTGCTGGGCGTCTAACTAAGGCCCTAGGATGAGGCACGGGCGGCGAAATATACTTCCTTTAAATAGATATCCGAGCGTTGCAATATAAATACTAAAATAACACTACAACGTCCAATATAAAGACTGAAATTATGTTTCGCAAGGTGTTATATTTCTGAAAGTCAAATTTATTCGAGGACCTCTGCTGTGATATTCTTTAGGCACTCGATGCTAAGAGAAAATTAAAAAAACAACACTTGTTTAATCGGAATACGATAGGTTTAGCCGCATGCATGTGCAAAGGTAGACTTGCTCCAAGTCCGCCTCTTAGCGCTAGTTTTTGCGGGCGAGCGGAAAAGCGGGAGGAAAGAGGCGGACTTGTTTCGCTTGCAGGTTTTTGAATCTAATTAAATATTCTGGCGGGAAATCGTTGAAAAGTACATCGCCCTGTTTTGACGTGTTCCGGATTGTCGTACATGCAATGGAAAGTGGTTCTACCCTACTATTCTAAAACGTTTTCAAGATTCTGTTTAACTCCAGCTTCCAAAGATAGGACTTTCATAGCAATTTAGCCTGTATATAATTACTTCCCGAATTACGTCACCGGTCGAAAAATTCACCGGTGAATTTTGGCGCGCTGCAGGTGGGAAAAGTCCTTTTCAACGAGGAACCGAAAGGTCAAAAATGTCGAAAGGTCAAAAATGTTTGAAAAGGACTTTGAGAAAGTCTAGTGCAAAGGCCTCCCTAGTTTGATTCCACCATATTGTACATGAACGACGTATGTTATCTGCACGGCTAATTAAGCCTTAAAATATTTATATTACTTTTCTTTGTAATTTAATAAACTAAAAGTGTTAAGAAAGCCAAACTTGGTGAGCCGATAAGCGCTAATGAGGAGTGTAATATTAAGCTCACCGGGGAGTCGGAAAAGCCGTAATTTAAATGGCAATTTTATACCGTTACCACTGGAACAGAATGAAAATATGCACAATATGGACTGCTAAAAGGTACAGGGCCCTTGTTCAAGTTACATTTTCTCGAGATCTGTATCTTGTCACCTCGCGTGTCCCACTAGTACAAACACTTACCTGCCAATCACATTGAGTCGACCCAGACATGATTAGTAGACTGCCAGAAGGAAGAGGAATTTTTATAAGTTCCGACAAAGAAAAATCATCTCCCTAAAGCAGTTAAATACACAATGTAAAAACAAAAACCATGGCGTATGAGTCCATAGTTAATAGAAAATATACATGGTTTGGAAGCTCACAAAAGTCATTGTTTTATGTTTTTGTTCAGGTTTATGGAAATTTTTGCACTTTCATGGTTACTGAACATATTGTGTTTTAATGAAGCAATCATCCAATAGCAACGTTTGGCTTCAATCACTCAACCGTACTGTTTAAATATTAATAAACCTAAAGCAAAGGATTTGGCACCTTCGTGTACCTTTCAAGATGAATCGTAGCTTGGTTGTTAACCGCTTTGAAGTTTGCCGGGTTTTCAAACCATGTATATTTTCTATTAACTATGATGAGTCAGATGTATATATTTCGTTGTTATGTAGCCTATGTATAGATGCACCCATAGCAGGGGTGGGGCAGGGGGGCCACAGCCCCCTTGTCGGGAAACCCTAGCCCCTGTGTCGGGGAATTCCTGGTGCCACCCCTGCATGCCCGGCAAACTTCAAAGGGGCTATATAACAATCCAAATATACGATTCGTGTTGAGGGGACCTGAAGAAAATTTACAATGTTTAATTATTTGAAAACAATGTGTTCAGTAACCGTGAAAGTGCACAAACCGAACGTGAACAAAAACATAGAACAAAGGATCTGGCTTCGTTTCCAGACAATGTAATTTTAGAGACTATGGCTGATGTGCACACGGTAACGTTTGCGAACGTTTTCGTATTGTTTCACGTAATGAGCTGATTGTTCTCGATTCCCTTGAGAACAATAAACAATACAAGAACACTCGGAAACGTTACCGTGTGCACATAGTCTACGATCCAGTTGTCGTGGGTTTCCCAGAAGACCGAAGGGTCCCCCCTTTACACTTTGACCGATTTTTCAACTTTTGAAATAAGGCTAAATCATGACCATTGAGCACGAGGTCTTCGTGTGTCCCAAGTGTAAGTTTTGCATAGTCGTGTATGTTCGCGTCAAAAGGCAAACCTCTTCTACAATTAAATTTAGAAAATATTAAACTTCATAAACCTCAGAAAAGCATTTTCGACAATTCTTGGAAAGAATGCCCTATGTGTGAGTGCTGTGTGCCTATATCACACATACATGCATGTCACTCAGTCACTGTCTATGCATTATCCCGTAAAGTCTGCATTCTTTTGCCTACGTGATTACATTCCTTTGCGTTAGGCCTCCAATTGACGCGTCGTTATTTTAGGCCGGACGAACACCCTACTGATTTTGGTAGTATATTATACAGTTAGCGTACCGCCTCTCACAGCTGATCAATGTGCATGAAGTTAAACCTAACGCGCTTGGTTAGTATACTAGGTTTGATTAAGCCCATGTTGCTTCTAAAGTTTGCGATTCATGTGGTTTTTCTCCGGGTACAGGTGTTTTCATTACTTAGATCTTTAGACACAGGGTTTACCTCGAGATTCTCCTCCAAGGACCTTGATAACTTGTTTAAATAATTATATAATACAATAATTTAACTTTAATATTATTAAATTAAATAATTAATAATCTCGAACACTTAGGAATTTGTCAAAGGAATCTGCAAGGTTTCAATTTACATACTTGTTCAGGTTTTTTTCTCATTTCAAAATTTCGAGTTTCGCCAAACGATAAAGAACATATCATTGGTTTATTTCCAAGAGAAACCTCGTCATCTGAGTGCCAGTCCTAAAAATAAAAGCAAATAAAGAAAAACTCAAGTGCACGTGCCTCCATGCAAGTGAAAACAAAAACACACGTGTAAAGAAGGTCGACAATGACCAGACAATGCTTACCACGCTATCCTTTTCATTTCTGTAAAGGTTTGCTAGCATTGAGTTAAAAGTAAATCCAGTTTCTTTAAAAATTCTTTCGCGTAATACATTTATAAGTGGAGACCACTAAATAAAAAAATAAATTGCAATACAATTAACATAAAGTCAGATTTCCACCAGGCCAAAAAAAAGTCGACTTTTCACTGCCACAAATTTTCCAATACGATGCCCATTATCTACTTTTCGATCTCACGAGACCTGGCTGGCCAAAAGCTGGCCTGTAATTGGTTAATTTCGTAGTTAAGACCTAACAAATATGGTTGCATGTTGGGACAATTATTCTACGAATATGCAGCGCTTTCAGCTTTTTGTAGATTCACTGAAAATAATTAATCCATCCATGCATGCTTTTTGTTAACTGATTGTTTGGATTGATGAATTGATGAATTGACTAGTTGCTGATTAATTGATTGAATTGGAATGATTGACTCATTGAGTGGTTGATTCGTTCATTGAGTGAGTGATTAATAGGTTGATTGATTGATTTATTGGTTGCAATGATTGGTTAAGTTCTCGCACCAAATAATAAACCTGCACTAACCTGAAATGGCTGAAGAGTAAGTCCTGAATACATGTAAGGGAAATCACCAAACCAAGCTGTAAGACGAGGTTGTCTGTGATATTGTCCTTGAAGAAACAACATAATTGTTCATTTTTTCTGATAATAGTATAGTAAAAGTTCATTACATTTTTATCATTTATTTACCATACTTATTCACTACGGTTTTATTAATCGGTATACATGCTGTTATTACTCAGAACAGTCGGAAGAAGAATCGAAAACGAAGATTGTGGGTTCGTCCACCCGTGAGCAACGCGGGAATAAGGCAATCTTAAGGCTACGTCCACACGTATCCGGATATTTTTGAAAACGCAACTTTTTTGTTGCGGGTTGGCCTTCCGTCCACACGTAAACGATGAAGCTGTTATCAAAAACGGAACTTTTCGAAGACGGTCTCCAAAGTGAAACTTTTTGAAAACGTTCTCGTGTGGACGCGGATTTTTTTTTGAAAACGGATAAAAAAAGTTGCGTTTTCAAACGAAAACGAGTGGATGTGGGCTGAGATTCAGGAATGTTGACTGGTTGAGAGTTCTATCTAGTGAATGTGTCTTTATCACTATCACTATAGTAAGAAAATCGTGTAAGAGGGCAAAATTATTCACGAAGCAGCCACCTTGGCTGAATGGCGAGGGTTTACAAAGTATTTTAAAATTCTCCAAACTCACTCGAGTGTTTGCATCAGGTTATATAAACAAAACGCATCCATTTTATATTTCTTTTATGAAATAAGGGTAAGAAATGTGCCGTGACGTTATAATCGTGTTTGCATAGCCTGATATAAACACGGTTACTGACCAATCACAACGTGCGTAAGACACAACCTATTTTATAAATTGCTTTAACTCTTTCTTGTGCGAATTGGTCTTTAGTATTTTATTCTGGCTAACGCCAGACGATTTTATTCACCTCTGGGGAAGCCCCCGGACAGGAATGAGTTATAAACTATCTCTTTAACTCTTTCTTGTCCGAATTGGTCTTTAGTATTTTATTCTGGCTAACGCCAGACGATTTTATTCACCTCTGGGGAAGCCCCCGGACAGGAATGAGTTATGGCTACGTCTGGAATAATATTTTTTGTTAAATAGCGACGGGCATCATCTATATCAGGAATGAACTAAAGCCAGTTTTCTAATAGGCGGAATTTTGCGCGCGGAGCGGACTTTTTCTTTGTCATTTCTAATTTTTCGACCTAAAATTTCCGCCTCGTGGAAAACAGGCTTAAGTCAGTTTGGGCCTCGGTCACTAAGTAGCTTAGTTACCTCCGTGGCTCCGTCTCGGTAACAAAGTCTTACATAATAAACTTATTAAAGGAAAAACTGTCAGTGTTCCTTTAAAATATTCTGTTCTATTGGCTTTTTTTGTAGAAAAACTTCCCATCACAAAAAGGTAAGAATTATCTGCATGACCCTTTATTTTAAGACGCGGCTATTCTTTCTTCTGCATTCTTATGGAAATGTACCTTGAACTTTGATATTTTTTTCCTCCCATGGAATATGGCATTCTAAATCTTCAAACATCCATTTCGTCTCCTCAATTGAGATAAAAGTGGGGTCAAACTGAATACTACAGTGCAAAGAAAACAAAGAAAATGATAAACTCGTTAGTGCTAAGTGTTAACTGGAGATACAAGTTAGGATTATACTGTACCTATACTACAGTGTGCATAAAAACCCCCCGGAACCCTTAGAAAATGAATTAGTATTCTTTTAAAACAACCTATTGTAGTAGTTTGAAAGCCCTAAAAGCGCTGCGTTATAAATTAATCAGCACATAAGTTAAACAGGAAATGTAAGTGTCGAGCCGTGTAGCCGACAAAATTTGTTTCGCACATATCACATTTAAATAGGTAAACAACCCATTGATTATTGACAACGGACGGTTTCTCTTCCTTGACCAGTGGCGTAGCCAGGAAGCAGATGCCATGTGGGCACAACATGGGCACAGGTCTCAACATTCTCTGGTGGGTTTTTTGTTATTACAGTGATTGACAGTCACAGGGCCGTAGCCACCAATTTTGAAGTTCAGTATGTCCGGTTGGTAGTGGCAGTTCAGAGCGCCAAACATGCGGGAAACCACTGGGGTGTGAACATGCTCCCCCAGGAAATTTTTGATTTTTTACGCCACGGAAATGCTATTTCCTGCATTTTGGGGGCAATTTTAACAACAAAAAAGATAAAATAAAAACCAGTGAAAATCATGATTTTATAGTCAGTATTTCCTTACCGTGTATACAAAACAACTAACTCTAGCAATAATATTCACGCGAAAACTAGAAAAACAACTTTCAGTCAGGGGCATACGGCATGCCACTAAAGATATTTTGCAGTGTTTTACTCATCTGCGCCCACTGACACATGCTTTAGCGGTAACAGTCAAAAACATTGGTGGAAACCACTGATGGCACTCGATGAATTTTCACGCGAAAACCGTCATTTTTAGGGAAATATTTAACGTTTATGTGGGAAATAAACTAAGACTTTGTCTTTTTGTAAACAGTAAACTTATACATAATCTTCCTAGTGGCTATACTCTATATTTAAATTACCTTGCCAGGCTTGCCTATATAATGAGAGCTAGATCTGTCTGCAATATTTCACCCGGGCACACGCAGGTTTCACCCGGGCACAGGCCCGGGTAGGCCCGGGTGTAGCTACGCCACTGTCCTTGACACCAAGAACTTGGTCCAGTTTCTTATTTGTGAATACAGGTTTGACATATACAGTACGCCAATCTTTGCACTCATTGAGAGAACTTGCTTTCGCACATGATGTTTGATCTTTAAAAGGAAGTGGAATTCGCACAGTCTCAGAATTTGAGACATGTGTATAGGCTTGTTTCCACTGTTCTCACTTTGACGCCGAATAAAGCTGTTGATGGTGGAATTAATCATACCCATAGGATAACAGAGCTTAGAGAAAACAGAGCGAAGGTTGTCGCATTCAGATATAAAAGCGTCATGGGTGGAAGATAGATGATAAACACGGTATACCATGGTGTTTAGTAGGTATTTCTTGTACCGATTATCGACACAACTGTGAAAATGAAGCAACAGTCCTGTGTTTTTTAAGTTTTTAAGTTGTTAAATATGGATTTCAATATTTTTAATCTTTTAGCGTTTAACTTTATTATTTTATCTATACTATATTAGCTTAGAAAAAAAGGAATTAATTTAAGGTATACTTTCACACCTTGCTTCTCCTGATGGACCATTACTAATTACGTATGTCCCAGCTTTCCTTAACGGTTTGAAAAGAAAATATTTTAATAGAAAAGCAGATGTAATTATATAATTAACTGTTGCTTATAGCTTAAGTCTGTCGCTTTATTTCCCATCAGGGCATGGACGGCATCATGCGTACATGCAGTGGTGGATTACCAGTTTCGGGGCCTGTAGGCTAAATAAAATTCACGGGCCTTTATGACGATATTTTCCGGAAATTTTTTTGAATTTAGAGTCTCGGAAACGCCATTTCCTGCATTCTGAGGCAGTGTACGATACGGCCCTGATATTCGTATAACAACTAATCTTAATGAAAAATCCATTCTCTGGAAATTACAGGCCTGTTGCAAGCCCGGGCCTGTAGGCTTCAGCCTACTCAGCCTACTGGGTAATCCGCCACTGCGTACGTGTCTTGAGAAGCTTGCAAGAGACTTATTAGACCCCGTTTACACTAGAGCAAAAGTATACGGATTCACATTGTTTTTTATTCTCATCACTCATGAGGATGAAAAACAATGTGAATCCGGATACTTTAGCTCTTGTGTAAACGGGGCCTTAGACAAGCCTAATCAAGTATACAGTAACTAGCTCAACTCAAGTAGCTCATTGGTTTCTGTCAGGGAAAATAGTGCAATGTACTGTATATACATGTATGTGCATAAAAACCGAAAATCACTCCACCCACATATGAAAATCATATTGTCAGGATTGAGTATCAACAGTACTGAGTTGTAGTTGAGTGAAGAAACGTTTATGCAAACTAAGAAACGTTTATGCAAACTAAGACGACGCAGTACCCGATTCACAACTACTAATTACAAAATCATTTCTTTTGTCTTTTTCATAAATCAGTTAATGAATAGTTTATAAATAAGTCCAGACGTGCATGATTAACAAGTAGTAAATAACTTTCATTTAAACTTACGTAATTGTTTTCTCAGATTTTGGCTTTCTTTGCTCAACCTTAAGCAAAAATTAAAATAAATAAAAATCAGAAATTACAAGAATAAAGTGCAATGCAATGCAATGCAATGTAAGTGTAATTTGTTGTAAATAAGTTAAGTATGCAGTATATTAAGTGGTATGACGATGTCTATATTTCTGCAGTTATTACGGCAGGCAAAACGCCAACAGCGCAATCTTAACCGGTACAATACTGTTTGTCAACGTAACATTGTTGCGCGAAAAAATTGATATGTCTAACATAGCAATCGATTTGTTGAAAACGTGAGTGACATGCAACGTAAGAATTTGAAGTCTGTCTAAAGTCGTGCAACACGTTGCGGCAACAAATGTTGCGTTAAAAATCGTCGATCTAGGCAGAAGCTATATGTTACACGCATCGACTTTTCGAGCAACGATATTTCTTTAAAGATCGTCGTTGAAAATCGTTCCGTGTAACATCGCTTAAACTTAAAGTGAATCGTAACACATCTTTCAATAAATTGTAACATCTCATAACATGGTAACGGCATAAAGTGAACGAAACATTTTACAATGAAACGTAACATCTCAGCCTAGTCCCGTCGTTCTGAAGCCAACGCGTATACGATGAGACTGGTACCTCTGAAGCGTAACATCTTACAATGAAGCGTAACATCTTACAATGAAGCGTAACATCTTACAATGAAGCGTAACATCTTACAATGAAGGGTAACATCTTACAATGAAGCGCAACATCTTACAATGAAGCGTAACATCTTACAATGAAGCGCGACATCTTACAATGAAGCGTAACATCTTACAATGAAGCGCAATGAAGGGTAACATCTTATAATGATTGAAGCGTAACATCTTACAATGAAGCGTAACATCTTACAACGAAGCGTAACATCTTACAATGAAGCGTAACATCTTACAATGAAGGGTAACATCTTACACTAATGAAGCGTAACATATCTTACAATGAAGCGTAACATCTTACTATGAAGCGCAACATCTTACAATGAAGCGTAACATCTTACAATGAAGCGCAACATCTTACAATGAAGCGTAACATCTTACAATGAAGCGCAATGAAGGGTAACATCTTATAATGATTGAAGCGTAACATCTTACACTAATGAAGCGTAACATATCTTACAATGAAGCTTAACATCTTACACTGATGAAGCGTAACATCATACAATGAAGAGTAACATCTTACTACAATGAAGAGTAACATCTTACTACTTGCAAATATTTTTCTTTCGCACCATGAAAAGATATGGTTGGATAATTGCCCCGCAGAATTTAAACCGGCATTTTACAGGCGTTATGTTGACGATTCTTTTATTCTATTTCGATCCAGAGATCATATCAAACCCTTTCTTGACTATTTGAATTCACAACACTGTAACATCAAATTTACATGTGAAGTTGAAGCCAATAAAACCTTGTCATTCCTTGACATAAATATAAGTCGCTCCAACAACTCTTTTATTACTTCCGTTTACCGCAAGCCGACTTTTACCGGATTGTTTACTAATTTTGAAAGCTTTTTGCCTACGATTTACAAAAAGGGGCTCATTTACACTCTTTTATTTCGATACTTCAACTTATGTTCGTCATATACTATTTTTCATGAGGAACTTGCAAAATTTAAAACTTTCTTACTTAAAAATGGATACCCTGAACGGTTTTTAGATCAATGTATTCGCACTTTTTTGAATAAGATTTTTTCACCTCCGATCAAACCTCTCACGGCGCCTAAGTTACAGATTTCGTTTGTTTTTCCTTTCACTGGTGATCACGGCTTACAAATCCGCACACAACTTCGAAAATTAATTTCATCAGCCTATCCGCACATTAACCTTCGAATTATATTTCGACCTGTATGCCGTCTCTCAAACTTTTTTCGATTTAAGGACCGGATTCCTATGCAATTAAGATCTCATGTGGTTTACAAATTTACGTGCCAAGGATGTAACTCCTTGTATATTGGCGAAACATGCCGAAATTTACACATTAGGGCTTCTGAGCATATGGGCATTTCACCTTACACCGGAAACAAAGTTTCTCAATCAACCTTATCTAGTATTTCGACACACGTGAGTCAAACTGGTCATCCTATCTCGTTTGATGACTTTTCTATTTTATCATCTGGTAATTCAGAATTTAATGTCCTTCTCCGAGAAAGTTTACTCATATCAAAAATAAATCCATCACTTAATGCTAATATTAGATCCTTTCCTTTAATGTTATTCTGACTTCTCACCTTCGCGGGTGACTCTTCACTTCTGACGTCTCCCTCATCTATTATTCTCCTATCCCATCTATTTTTGTAATTGCGTAGGTATAAAGCTGAGACATTTTTGTAAATATTTATCACTCTGATGATGTCGCTGGTTAGTGACGAAACGTTAGTTCTTCATTAAAAATTTTTTTATCATGCTTACTTACGACTTTTGATTTTATTATGGCTTTGTTACGAATTATTTGCTGGGCAATAATTTTTATAACAATCTTACTATGAAGCGTAACATCTTACAATGAAGCGTAACATCTTACAACGAAGCGTAACATCTTACAATGAAGCGTAACATCTTACAATGAAGGGTAATACCTTACACTAATGAAGCGTAACATATCTTACAATGAAGCGTAACATCTTACACTGATGAAGCGTAACATCATACAATGAAGAGTAACATCTTACTATGAAGGGTAACATCTTACAATGAAGCGTAACATCTTACACTGATGAAGCGTAACATCTTACAATGAAGCTAACATCTTACACTGATGAAGCGTAACATCTTACAATGAAGCGTAACATCTTACAATGAAGCGTAACATCTTACAATGAAGCGTAACATCTTACAATGAAGCTAACATCTTACAATGAAGCGTAACATCTTACAATGAAGCGTAACATCTTACAATGAAGCTAACATCTTACAATGAAGCTAACATCTTACAATGAAGCGTAACATTCTTACAGCTTAGCGTAACATCTTACAATGAAGCGTAACATCTTACGTGACAGAAAAGGTGATAGAATTCAAATAATGAATAAAGAAATGAACTAAAAACCAGTAGTTAATATTTAAAATGCTTTGAGCCTATTATATACAATGATTATATATACAGACATATACTGTAGTCGATACAAAGTTTGTACAGTATTTGATATCTGTCAACAAAACAGTTTAAATTACTACTTTTGGATATATTATCAAATACGGCTAGCAAAGTTACAGAAACATACCAGTGGACACTTTTCTACTTAATTCTGTTGACTTTTCTCCTTATTCAGGGCCGGAACAAGACGAAACAGGCCAACTGTGACCGCACTGACTAGGGGGGGGGGGGGGGGAGGGTATAGGCATGAAGGGTGGAGCTCTGATGACGATGAATTATATTGCTTGGAATGGTGTTGGATGATTCATCTGAAAACAACGAAGGTGTCCAAGAGTTTGACAGGAATGAATCTGATGATGAATTTGAGCAACTAACAGTCACAAGAAGCGGTAGAGTTTAAAGTGTATGAAATGAAAAATTCGTTGGCATTTTTGTTGTTTTATTGTACAGAGGAGCATGGCAGGAGCACTCACTGAAAATTTCAAGAGAATCTGATGCGTAGTTTTCACGCTATCAACTCTAAAAATTTGCTGTGGATAGTTTGTTTTGGGGAAATTTGGGCTTCTTAGTAACAATGCCTTATGACGTACGCAGATGGATCATTAGTAGTGAAATCTATTGTTCTTATGCATAGTTGTCCATCTGCGTACGTCATAAGCACTGTTTCTGAAAGCCCAATTTTTCTCCAAGAACGAACTACCCATGGCAAACAAAATGTGGGCTGGACCCCTGTTATTCTACTATACTGAATCACTCTTGGTTATCAACCAAATCTTAAATTATCTCCTGCTTCAATAAATAAAACAAAAACTGGCCACCAGTTTGTTTTGCCCACAAGATAATATCATTAATTAAATAAGGGGGTGATTACATGGACTGCACTAGCCTGGTTAACTGGGCTGAGTTTACAAAATGATTACATGGAGTGGGCTAGCTCGATAAGCCAGGATGAGTTTTGAATTGACGTGGATTTATTAACTAAAGTCCTTGCTATGATCAAAACACACATGAACAACGGTTTGATGTTCTATTTCAGTTCCTTTCAGCCATATTTATTCACATAGTCAAGTAAATGTATGCATATCGAAGCAAGCAACAGTTTTTCAACAGTTTTCCATAATGAAAATTACATGGACATTTTCATCCTGGTTAACCTGAGGCTAATTACCTGCTTGCCATGTAATTGAAATGTTAAAAAAAACATGTGTTTTTAATATATATAAAGCGGGCTAGCCCAGTTAACTGGGCCAGCACAGTCCATGTAATTGCTCCCTAAGGGTGTATTTACATGGATGAAAGTTGTCCCTGTCAAGGGGGTCACCCTGGCCCCAGAGCTACATTTTACAGAATATTTATATGAAGAAAAGTTGTCCCTGCTAGCAGGGTGACCTGTGATTGTCCCGAAGGGCAAACCAACTTTCAACCAATCACATTGAAGAGTTCCTTTGGAGTTGTCTCAGGTAGCTGAGTGAAAGTGTTTACATGAGGGAAACTTGCCTCACCCCCTAGGGTTACCCTACCTTGCAAAGAGGGTGACTTAACCACCCGAGACAAGTGTCAAATTCCCCATGTAAACATCCACTGTTGCGACTAAATAAAATGAATGCAAAGTTGGCTCTCCCAGTGTGGCTCTCTAGTAGAGTGACAACTCTTGTCCATGTAGGGACATTTACTCTTGTCCATGTAAATGGGACCTAAGTTACAAACAGCTTGTATAGACAGCCAAACCTGCAGTTCATTTTCATTTGGACTACTGTAGCTTAAATTATATAAGCTATATAACTATATTGCCTATAGTTATTGTAGCCTGCGTCACAGCCTGACTTTCCACCCAGATTCTCACCTGGAGAAAAGTGGGTGAAAAATTAACCTTATTTATACACAAGCTGTTCACGACTTACATGGCTTATATTATCCATGGCTTATTTTCTACCTTATTATATACAGACAAAATTACTGCATTCTGATTGGTTGAGAGGAGTACAATTATTTTATTAATTGTACTGAGTACAATTATTTTATTAAATGTACTGCTCCCAAGGCCCTGGGAACGATGTTGTCATGTAGACAATAAAATTCAAAATGGCAGCCAATTCTGCAATGGAAAGTTTCACATTTCCAGTGACTTGTGGTACACTATGAACTAGAAATTCCATGTTAATATTTTGAAATGAGTACAGAGAACACCCAGAGGGAAAATGTTTCTTGTCAAGTAATGAAACAGGACTAAGCGTACGTGTCGTAATTTTGTCATGCATATAATAAATGAGTAATGATGATTTTGCTTGTACAAGGATTTACACTACTCGTGATATTTGAAAATTATGCCAAATTGCACTCGCCTAACGGCTCATGCAATTTTGGCAAAATTTTCAAATATCACGGGTAGGGTAAATCCTTAATTGTACTCGCTATCATATAATTACCTACATATATATACATATAAACGGTCCTATATTAGCCAGGTCCATTAACAGTACAGTATATCTTTAAGCTGAAAATTCTCAACCAAGCCGAAAATTCTCAATGAACTTATTAAAGTGGTCAATTAGGCCCAGTAAACACATTAGTGGGGCAGTAAACACATTAGTGGGGCAGTAAACACATTAGTGGGGCGGTAAACACGCCGGTTCCCATAGATATAACTGTATGAGTTTGATTTCAAGTTCATCATTGAACACAATCATATAAAAGTTTCACAGTTTGGTCAACTTACAGAAGTATCAGTTTCTTGAAATAAAAAATGGCCATTGGAACGAACTGTGGGTTTTTCTCGACCGTGACGACTCACACAATGTTGTTGCGCCCAAGAGCTTTGAACACGATTCCTTCTCCTTTTCTCCATCCATCTACTATTGTTCCCAGTAGACCGCGAACACCATGGTTTTACATAGCCACCGGAAGAAGGCGGTTGGTTAGTTTGAAGCGTTCAAAAAACCGTCACGTGATCACACTGTTGTGTTCTTCTCGTGTGAAAACGCAACGGTTCTGGCTAAGCGACTCATCAGTCAAGGAGATAAGACCCTGGGTACGAGGTTGCAGTCAAGGACAGTCAAAATGAGTCGCTTCAGGTATTTAAATGAAGAACAACTTCGACTACAGTATCTGGATGATGAAAATACTTTTGTTCATCTTTCTGAAGACGCTAGAGGTTTCGCTGAGATGTTTTGATGCTCTGCTCGTGTCGAGACGGTTGAGAGTAAACGAATAACAATCAAGGTGCGACCACTTCAGCTCAAATTTCAAGCATGAGAAAATCGTATCACGTGATCTATTTCAGACAGGCCGGGGTAGTGTTAATTAAATGGTTGTTTCGCGGTTTACTGGGAACAATAGTATTTTGTGTGACCGACTCTTGCACCCGATTCGCACACTTGTCCACGGCTACCAGCCGTCAAAAATGTCGCCGATTGCTCGGCTACCAGCCGGGTTGTACGGTAGTATACGGTAATCTCAAAATTATCCCTATCGGTCCCTCAAGTTGCGCCCAGGCTTCAACGCAAACCTACAAAATGCGCAATATATATTTTAGCGCAGAGGAGCGGCAGTTTTACGCAGCAGAAAAGCCTAGAAATGGCAAGAATTACACGAAAACATTGTCTTGATAAACTCAGGACCTTACAAAGTTACTAAATAACAAGAAAAAAGACATAAACGAGCACAGCACAAAATGAAAAAAGCACCACGTAAGCCGCGATATCGAACTCAGGCACTTCAACTCTTCACGGACTGCGCTACCACTAGGCTCTCCATCACGCCCTTCACAACATGATACGCCAAACTGGACGTTTTATAGCGGCAGATTAGCTAAACTAGACGACGTAATTTTCATTTCTATATCGATATGTCTTTCCTTCTACTTTTCCCTTGTCCTTCTAGCATTAAGCAGTATACTAAGAGTGAATAAATCAATAAATAAAATAAAATAAAATAAAATAAAATAAAATAAAATAAAATAAAATAAAATAAAATAAAATAAAATAAAATAAAATAAAATAAAATAAAATAAAATAATATAAAATAAAATAAAATAAAATAAAATAAAATAAAATAAAATAAAATAAAATAAACTAAACTAAACTAAACTAAGCTAAACTAAACTAAACTAAACTAAACTAAACTAAACTAAACTAAACTAACATAAATAAAAAAACAATTAAAATACATACGTACATACTGTATTATTTAATACTACAGTACATTTACGGCTACCAGCCGATCATACTGTAGTATACTGCAGTACATTACGGCTACCAGCCGATCATACTGTAGTATACTGCAGTACATTACGACTACCAGCCGATCATACTGTAAGTATACTGCAGTACATTACGGCTACCAGCCGATCTCATCATACTGTAGTATATACTGCAGTACATTACGTCTACCAGCCGATCATACTGTAGTATACTGCAGCACATTACGGCTACCAGCCGATCATACTGTAGTATACTGCAGTATATGATCGGCTGGTAGCCGTAATGGACTGTAGTATATAATACAGTATGTACGTTTGTATTTTAATTGTTTATTTTATTTTATTTTATTATTTTATTTTATTTTATTTTATTTTATTTTATTTTACTTTATTTTATTTTATTGATTTATTCACTCTTAATTTATTATCGAGTCGGTTTTCTTTGTTCTTTCGAGGTCTTTATATCGCATAAAGCCCTTGAATACTAATTAGATAAGAAATGAAGGAAAAAACTAGGAAAATCTTTGTCCAAGGTAGAAAAAAACAACAAACTTTGTTGGAAAACCTCCTCGATAATAAATTAAGTCAGATAAATCCCTCGGACGCTTCGCATCCTCGGGTCTTTATATAGCATAAATCCCTCGTTCTCGGGATTTATCTATTACTTAGTATACTGCTTAATGCTAGAAGGACAAGGGAAAAGTGGAAGGAAAGACATATCGATATAGAAATGAAAATTACGTCGTCTCGTTTAGCTAATCTGCCGCTATAAAACGTCCAGTTTGGCGTATTATGTTGTGAAGGGCGTGATGGAGAGCCTAGTGGTAGCGCAGTCCGTGAAGAGTTAAAGTGCCTGAGTTCGATATCACGTTTTTTCATTTTGTGCTGCGCTCGTTCATGTGTTTTTATTTAGTCCGTTTTGTCAATACTGTGGCAATAGACACACCAGGCGGAAAACGTAATTTGAAAATAAATATTAATGCCCAGCAAATAACTTTGAGACAAGACATAATATAAGAAAATTTAATTGCTAACGTTTCGTTGCTTGCAGCGCAACATCATCAGAGCGGTTTGAGATTATTACAAATAATTGTATATATATATACATAGATATGGTATTATATTACAAACGGTCAAAGTAGAATAACAAATTTCAAATTTAAAAGTACAAATGAGCGTTAAGATTTTAAATTCAAATAATGAGAAAATAAGATGTCATGTTTAGTTAATCCAATCAAACAAAAGATTAGTGTGACGTAAAGATTACAGGGATATTAGTCAAGAGTTAGAATAAGGAAAGTGGTACGGAGCTAATATTAGCGTTAAGAATGGGGTTAAGTTTAGAAATGAAAAGACTTTCCTTTAGTAAGAGTTCAAACTTTGAAGTTGATGAGGCGAGTATTTTAAAATCAGAGGAAGAGATAGGATGTTTAGTTTTGTGTTTATGAGCGAGAACAGCTGACATGGCTGACACAGAGCGCTCCTTTCCAGTCAAAGGCGAAACCCCCATATGCTCTGAGATACGTGTGTGAATGTGTCGACGTGTTTGTCCGACATACAATGCACCACAGCATTGACACTTATATGAATACACAACATGTGATCTCAGACCAAAGGGAATTCTATCTTTGAAAGGAAAGAAGTGTGAAAGTCGAAAGGAAGGACGAAATACAAAACGTACGTTGAGTTGTGGATAAGCAGAGGAAAGAAGTTTGCGAAGCTGAGTTCGTATCTGGAGGCCGTGAATTCCAGTAAAAGGGAGACAAAAATAAATCGTTTGTTTAGAGCATGAGGAGATCCTTTGGTTGGGAGAATATATCTTATCTAAGAAAATGCCAATGGAATTGTCCAAGAAAGAGACAGGATAACCATTAAGAGAGAAAATTTGTTTGAGTTTCTGTAGTTCAGAGTGAAAAGAAAGGTAAGAGGAACATATCTTAAAATAACGAGAAATCATTGAGAGAATAAGACCTCTTTTGTACGTCATGGGAATGAAGCTGTCAAAGTTAGTACATAACCCAGTAGATGTACGTTTGTGATAAACAGACGTCGAGAAGATCCGTTTGTACGAGTTATGTTGATGTCTAAAAAGGGAAGTGAAGCGTTGTCTTCGAGTTCATGAGTAAATTGAATGTTAGGGTGCTTAGAATTTAGATAAGAAAGAAAGAAAAGGAAGGATGTGTTCGGATGAGTGGAAAACTAAAAAGCAATCATCAACATAGCGACGATAGAAAATAGGCTTGAAATGAGAGGGACAGTCAGCCAGCCAAGACTTTTCATGAAAAGATAGAAAAATGTTGGCAAACAGTGGACCAAGTGGTGAACCCTTAGCGACCCCATCAACTTGTTCATATAATTGCCCATCAAACAAAAAATGGCAATTTTTAACAGACAAATTGAGAAGATTAGTAAATTGTTCACGGGAGAAGCCGTGAAAACGAATAGCATTTCTAAAGCATGTATTAACAATGATATTAATGGTTTCATCCAATGGTATGTTAGTAAACAGTGATTTAACATCAAAACTAGCCATTACAACATGATTAGTATCTATCGAAAGATTTAGTATTTCATTAACAAAAGAAAATGTGTCAGTTATAGTGTAAAGATTAGTTGATATAGGACGAAGGAGCGGAACAAGAAACTTAGCGATTTTATAACAATGTGTAGATATAGATGAAATGATGGGTCTTAGAGGAAAATTAGGTTTATGTACTTTAGGAAGCCCATATAGGATACCAGGGCGTGAACCAATAGGTGTAAGGTCATCATATAGAGTCAGAAATAATTTCATTAGCCTTCAGTTCCTTAAGAAGTTTCCGTACGTTATTCTCACGACTGAATGTCGTTTTCATAGGGTCCTTGTTCAAACATTGAAATTTACTTGAATCACTAAGAATATCATGCATTCTTGTGGTATAATCTTTCCGGTCAATGATGACAACACCATTTCCTTTATCAGGCTTGATCAGATAGATGCTATCGTCGTTTTGAGAGTCTCAACTTCAAAGTTTGAACTCTTACTAAAGGAAAGTCTTTTCATTTCTAAACTTAACCCCATTCTTAACGCTAATATTAGTCCGTTTTGGTTTTCTTTCGGCTTTTTTCTTGTTATTTAGTAACTTTGTAAGGTCCTGAGTTTATCAAGACAATGTTTTCGTGTAATTCTTGCCATTTCTAGGCTTTTCTGCTGCGTAAAACTGCCGCTCCTCTGCGCTAAAATATATATTACGCATTTTGTAGGTTTGCGTTGAAGCCTGGGCGCAACTTGAGGGACCGATAGGGATAATTTTGAGATTACCGTATACTACCGTATAACCCGGCTGGTAGCCGAGCAATCGGCGACATTTTTGACGGCTGGCAGCCGTGGACAAGTGTGCGAATCGGGTGACTCTTGACTTTCATGACTTTCGACCAAATAAGCCTGCAGTCACTGGAAAACAAAGTGTAAACGTGTAATACTTCATGTTACTTGCTACCACAGTGATGCTAACTGACAGAGGAAAGACAGGGGAGTAACTCACCGAGTGGTTTTCTGGGAATTCGCGCTATCAACTCTCAAAAATTGTCGTGGATAGTTTGTTTTGGAGGAAATTTGGACTTCTTAGTAACAATGCTTTATGACGTACGCAAATGGACAACTATGTATTAGAACAATAGATTTCACCATTAATGGGGCATTTGCGTACGTCATAAGGCATTGTTACAAAAAGCCCAAATTTCCAAAAAAACAAACTCAAGGCAAATTTTGAGCGTTGATAGCGTGAAAACCACACATCAGATTCCCTTGAAATTTTCAGTGAGTGTTCCTGTCGTGCTCCTCAGTACGTATAAAACAACAAAAATGCCAACGAATTTTTCAGTTCATGGACACTTTAACCCTTCGAAGCCTGAAGACGAGTCTTTGGTATTCTATCAGGCTAACGCTAGACGATTTTTTTCAGCACAGGGAGAGGTCCAGGCCTCAAAGGGTTAACGCTTTTATAACACTGTTAATAAATTTTGAAGGGAAAATTTAAAGGCAAAATTTAAAATAAATGCTTACTTTTGATTTTTCTGCATTGATTTGTTGTTTAACCTTCTTCATAGGACTGATATATAAACGATTGAACTTACGGCTCTTCTGACAACCAGTCAAGTGCATGGCGTGGAGTAAAGTGAAGTAAAGGGAAGGGAAGTAAGAAGTAAATAATAGCTTTATTGGCATGACCTTGAAGAGAAAAGAAGAGAAGCAGAAACCCAACAAAAAACCCAAACAAAACAACAAGAAAACTAATACAAAACAAATGCAATATTTCACTGATAGTTATATTCTCAATCCCTATGTACAAAAACCGTGCAATTTTACACAAAATTATCATTACATTAGTAACATACATTTAGTTTTTTTATAATTCTATACAAGCTTGGAGTTGCGCGCGAATGTCAGTAACTTTGAACCGTGTTAGTAATTAGATGTTTAGACAATCACTACTTATTTTTCACATGCCTCGGTTTCCTTTGTTTTTTCAGGGGAATATATTCAACAGCCCCTGGCAAAACAATAGATTAATATTCCCCTCTAATATTCTCCTCTAAGGCTCTAATATTCTCCTCTACCATTCCTCGCTATAATATTCTCCTCTAATCTTCCCGTCTAATATCCCTCGCACCACTCCTTATCTTATGAAATCCTGTCAACCCTCGTGGATATGTGTTTGTCGGGCTTCGCCCTCGGTGAATAAATCACATATCCTCTCGTGGCCTCAAAATAACCTGTATTTATTTACTTCTACAAGAAGTTTGCATACAATTAGAGAAAAAATATTATTTTACAAACTCAGCATTTAAAGAGGAAATGAAATGAAAATTAAGTTTGCTTCATCTTCACGATCTTCTGAAGAATGACTTTTACAGTTTTTCCATATTTCACTTCGTTCACAAGTTGTTCAGAATTGTTTGATATGTAAACGAGATAAGCGATGACGTAAAGTTATGTGAAGATTATTGTGAGTTATTGGAAAATCTTGTATATCTTTGGAATTATTAAACAATATTATTTAAAATACTCATTAATAATTCACGACGAAAACACAAAAGAAATCAATACCGTAGAAGTGGTTGTAAATCGGATACAGCATCGTCCTGATTTACATAAACTTTAGTTTCGATTTTCTCGGCTAAAACAGACCGTATCCCCAAAATAGTTGGTGAACTTGATTACTTAGATGCATTTGTATTTTAAATAACAGATACAGCATGAGCAGCCGAGCTGTATCTGATTTACTATGGTTCGCTTGCAGCTCGCCTTGCAAATCAGATACAGCTCGGCTGCTCATGCTGTATCTATTACTTAAAACTTTTATATGGACCTCAACACACTAAACATCACAAGATCAAATTTTTTTTAGATAACGTCGATATACACGATTTTCTATAACTCACATTTATCTGCGCATAACTTTACGTCACAGTTCATCTCATTTACACATCAAACAAATCTAAATAACTTGAGAACGAAGTGAAATACTTAAGTGTGGTAGCTGCAGTGCTACCTATATTGGCTAAACGTCTCGCCACTTTATTGTTCGACAGAGAGAGCATTTGGGTGTTAACAAGAAGGGAGAAAAAATTAGAGGTCATACTTCGGCCATTAGAGATCATCATTTGCAAACTGGTTACGCCCTTTCCCTCGAGGACTTTTCTATATTAAGTAGATCATCTAATGCTTGACCTTTTGATTCACGAGAATCTTTTGATCCACCGTGATTCTCCGTCACTTAATTTTCAGCTATCGTCTATCCCTATTTGCTTATTTCCATAATATTTGCTTATTTCCATAATTATTTTCATTGTTCACTATTCATGTTATTATACTTACTCATTTCCGCTATATCTAATATAAAAGCTTGCACGCTCAATTGTAATTACTTTACTGATGATGGTTCAAGTTTGAACCGAAACGTCTATTAAAATGCTTTTCGTCTTGGTACTACGTTTTCTCATCTTAAAACTGCTAAAGTAATTCTTTATTGTTTTTGGATATCTTATATACATCGAGCAAACTTAATTTTCATTTCATTTCCTCTTTAATAAGGTACAGGCGACTGATTTTAATATTATTTAGTTTAGTATTACAGAATCATCCTCAGAGACATGAGAAATGTCTTACACCGCTAAAGTCAACCGAAAAATTTCGGCTGACTCGAGTGGGATTTGAACTCGCACCTTCGGGATTCCGGTTCGCCGTATATGCCACATGTATCTAACCATTATTAAAACAAATTGTTTGATCCAATTAGTCATTACCAGAATGGATATATTTTACTTAACGTGCGAGATGGTCGTTTCTTGCCAGATTTGGGTTAAAAGTTAATAATGACGACTAACAATCCTCGTCAGACCAGTTGGCATGAATCATGGTATATGGAATGTTAATATTCATATGTGAATTCCTCCTTTTTTAACAAAAAAGAAATTGCTTCTCTTGTAAATTTTTTACACTGAAAGCAAAAAAAGGACCAATCGCTTAGTATTGAAAATGTAACACTGTACGTTAGTATAGACCCTTTCAATAAGTGCAGAGTACGTCATTTTCTGCACTTGACGTCATTTTTAGCCTTTTGAATTCTATTGAAAGTAAACAAAAGCTAAGACAATAAACGAAATTGAAAAGAATTCAAAAGAAAAATTGAAAAGAAATTGACGTCATATGGTGAAAATTACGTATTCTTTACTTATTAAAGGGCTTATGCAGCGAAAAATAAGTTCGGGAGAGATAAAGATGGACGTTTGCAGCTCTTCCATCGCTCACTTCGTTCTTTGGATATTGAGATTTGTTTTATATGTAAATAACACCAGTTAGACGTCACACTGCATAATGACTTGTTGGAAAATCTTGAATATCAATCAATTTGAGATTATTTCACGAAATCACTTTTAACTATGCATGTGCTTCTGTGTATCGCAGGACACTATACATGAAAAGTTTCAAGTGATTTACTTGAAATATTACAAGAATAGACAGGATTTTCCAACAAGTCATTATGCAGTGTGACGTCAAAGTGATGTTATTTACAAATAAAAAAAATCTCAATATCTATAGGACGAAGTGAGATATGGAACAGCTGCAAACGTCAATCTTTATAACTTCAAAAGTTCTTTGAAATAAGAGAGTCTCTCCCGAACGCCTGCTTTAGGATTTTCTATACATTGTACACAATGATACCTCACACTGCGCAGTACTCTAATTCTATATTACAAGAGCGGTTTTTTTAGTTACACCACCTCAGGTGTCGTCGATGATTGAATAGTTTAAACAGAACTTCGATCATGTTTGGAAATGTGGATAGTTGTACGATTACAAGCCCTATGGTTTCTATTTGCCGGCTTCTTCGCCAGTCGCCACCAACTACCAACTTGTATTCTTATGATTATTGTAATTTCAACTTGGCAAATAATAAAATACGAAATACAAATAAAAATATAAAATACGATATCTTCTCTCGTACTCAAGAAAAGACGTTATCATTCTCGTATTTTATGCCGCCATTTCGAGTTTGAATAACGCCTCAATCTTGGTGTGCAGCGGAATTTTTCTTTCAATTTTGACGCCATATATTTGTATCTTATATATAACACATACCTACTGTAACATAAATAATTCCAATTTACAATTCAGTCTTTTACAGGAGCAAAAGTAAAACAAGGTGGGCCATCTAATGAGAATCTCTTGGTTTCTTCGTTGCTATTTGAACTCAAAGACCTTGCAAGTGGTGACCTGGGTGGTGTATATTTTGGACGGCAATAAGGTAGTCTTAAATGGGACGTTTCACAAAACAACATTGAAGTAACTGGAGTTGTCGGAGTCGTTGTTTCAATTCCTGAATCGTCGTCTGCAGCGAAAGGAAGTTGCGTCGAATCACATGCGTCGTCAGATGACGAATGCTGCATGGAATTATCAGAAAACGCTTTTTTCGACGGACTCACGCCATCATCAAGACCATCTGAAAAGACTGAAATTTAAAAGTATAATTAATTGCAGAATTGAACGCACAGAATTTCTAACATTTTGTTTTGGAGAACACGGGTGTTAACTATAGTTATAATGTTTGGGGGCTTTTCCTTAGTTTTAGGGCGCTTTCCAATTTACAAGGCCAGACCAGACTTGCTTTTGATTAAGTCCAAATTTTCCAGTCTGATCGTCCTAAGCCTCAAACGTATCATGTTCCATTTTACCGGACTGACCGGTCTAACCGTGTAAATGGAAAGCCTCCTTAAATTTTATGGCCATTAAAACGTTACGTATAAAACTTTGAATATGATCAAGGTCAGATGTCAAGTATAAATCTAGAACAAAATATTCAAGATCCTCAGAACTTGCAGCTTTAAAGCTACTTTTCAATTCCGGGTTAATCTGAACCATTCAATTTTAAAACTATTATTGAATTAATACCATATTCTACAACAAACCATGAGATTGAATGCAGATGAATAGATGAAAACAAAACTAAACAAACATAATAAAACAATTACACTAAAAATTACTCACATTTCCTTTTATGGTTAAACGTGCTTTGCCTAAGTAGAATAGGACTTAAACTTCTCCTAAAATTAATGAAGATATATATTACGCACATCTCGTGTCTATAGGCACGCGTCTGATTGTGTAAGGCGTGGGAAAAATAAGTGGCCGGGGAAAAAAGTTTCCAGTGTCCAGGTAAAATAAAACAACAACAACAACAAAGAACATGATGGAAACAGGGAATATAAACTTAACACAACAAGCCAATGAAATCAATTTCTCAACTCTAGCGATATTAATTAGATAACAAATAATTCAAAAAATATAAATCCCCAATGAAACTTCATCCTAATAATACCTTGATATTTGTCGAGTTGGACTGGGAATTGGACTTGGAGTTAAACTTCTGGCTCTTGGAATTTGCTGAAAAATAAATGCAATTTTTCGCCACTTTTAAATTTTTACTGTAAATAGGAGACAGGGAGTACGATGATACATACTGTACAATACATGGATCGCGGATCTCGCAAAATGAGCGTATTTGGTGCATTATGCATGGGATACTTGAAGTGAGTACAATTCTCGGCTAGCGGTCTTATGTACCATGAACGTCGCCAGAGAAACGAATGACGGTATAAACTCGTAATACTTGAAAATTAAGTCCTTCCAAATGTTATTGACTTATTAAATTAAGTCAGTTGGTCGAAAAGCCAACGGAATCCCCCCCAAAAATGCATTCTACTTCCATTTGACCAAAGCACAGTTTACTTTGTTTAAATTTGGTTCCAACGTTTATATGGTTGTAACAAGAAACAGCTAACTTGTATACACATAAATCGTTGAAAACAACAAAAAATTATCCATTCTTAAAACGACAACACGAGTTTTACTTACCTCCGGTATCCTACAATACAAAGCACGCATATATTTATTGCGATTCGCGATCCGTGTATAGGGTGCAATGGGCTGAAATATATAGTACATTAAAAGCTCAATAATAATGATGAGGAAAACTATATGAACTTACCAAATGAGTCGTTCTGGAAGCTACTGAAAACATTTGCAGTACGTGTTTTATCAGCTCGGCTATCGCCTTGTATTTTACATCTGATAAAACTCTGCTGCTCATGTTTTAAAGTGTCTATTATGAAGTAAAAAACTCGTTGGCATTTTTGTTGTTTTAATAAACAGAAGAGTATAGTAGGAGGATTGGTACCCAGAAAATTTCAGGACAATCCAACGTATATAGTCTTCGAGTCACAAACTCTCCACGTTTGCCATGGCTATTTCATTTCTGGAGAAATTTGGGCTCTCGGCAACAATGCCTTATGACATTCGCAAATGGACAATTATGCATAAGCAGGCCTCGAATTTGGGAAAAGAAAAGGCAAGGCCAGTTTGGCGTTGAATGTTACAATGTTTTTCAGGGCATCAAGGCCAGTTTGAAACTTTCATTCAGTTGCTATTTGAAGCACCTTACCATACCTGATACAGCAAGATTTAAAAAGTACATGTATAGTCAAATACCATTTTCGGAGCCTGCGTATTGCGAGCCTTCTGTCCTACAGAATGTTCAAGGTTACTTGAAGTACAGGCCGCCCTGGCGTTTGGCGCTACCCAAAAGGATTGGGAAATCCAATGCAATGCGAGATTGTCGGATTTAACCGATTATTGTTAGAATATTCAACAGAAAGACTGACAGAGCAGGTGAATTTAAGTACTGCAGATATTTCAGCAGAGTTTTAGGTTTTCTTGTCAATTTTACTAATCAAACACTTTGTATTACAAAGCTTAAGTACTGTGGCTGAGGGCAGGCCACTACTGGCCGTCGACGGCCAGTGGCCGCCGGTGCCGCCGCTAAATTCGAGGCCTGCATAAGAACTAAAAGTAGTGTCCTGCAGTGTTGAAATACAAATCAAAATATAGTAAGGTTTGAGTACTACCGAAATTATTAACGTACCTTTTTTAACGTTTCGAGCGAAGGCCCTTCTCTCTGACGAAGGCCCTTCTCTCTGACGAAGGGCCCTTCTCTCTGACGAAGGGCCCTTCTCTCTGACGAAGGGCCCTTCTCTCGAAACGTTAAAAACTACGTTCAATAATTTCGGCAGTACTCAAACCTTACCATATTTCGATTTGCATAAGAACAATGGATTTCAGCATCAATAATCCACCTGCGTACGTCATAAAGCATTGTTACCAAGAAGCCCAAATTTGTCAAAAAACAAACAATCCATGGCAAACTTTAAGAGTTGATAACGCGAAAACTACACACCAGATTCTCTAGAATTGTTCAGTTAGTGCTCCTATCATGCTCCTCTATTGATTAAAACAACAAAATGCAAAAAAAAAATTCACTTCAGACACTTTAAGTATTACATATTGTTAGGTAACCAAAGAAACAATAATTATAAAACAACATATTACTATATGCTGAGATAAATAAATAAGCAACTTACTCTTGGTAAACTTGAGGTAGCAACACATCTTGTTGGTGATGGTGAGGATACGGTAGATGAAGGAAAGTAGTTGGTTGGATCATCAATAGAATGTCGTCTATCATCACAATTTAATGTACTATTATATAAGGAACGCCGGGTTTGATTCTAAATAAGCAAGTATAATTTACACATTTTCCACAAAAATTCCCCGACTTTTTCCTCGACGTTAATTCATATTAGCCAAATGTTTCATAATTTGTTTCATTAAATAAAACATGCTGCGTGCAGATGTACTCTAACTTGAAAAAGTACGTTTGTCGTCATTTGAACATGAAAGAAGTTGAATGTAGAGGCACTTGTGTGTGATATTTACAGTTGTCGAAATCAGAAGTGACAAAATAATTTCATGTTTGATCAAGAAAAAAAGCAGCATAATTGTTTAACTTGTATTGTGTAATCTTTGAGTTTTGAATCACTTTATTAAACTTACCATCATCAATGACAGTTCATCACAGCTTGTGCTCAGTGACAATGATGTGTTGACCATCCTATATAGATGGAGAAATAATTTAAGAAATGTGCTACATAAACAGTGTAGAAATACAAATCGAAAACGTTAACAGATTGGTGTACTGCCAAAATACTCAGGAGGAGGTCCAACGTTTGGAGCAACGATCCTTCGTCAGAGAGAAACGTGCATGCAGTGAAATCAACATGCTTCTTATATGATGTAGTAGAATAATCAAGTGACAAAAATAAGATGCAACTAATAATAACAAATGCCGCAACAAGATGAAATCTGACATCTATTTTTAACGTCGATTAGCAAACGAGAGATGCTGTGTGAGAGATAAATTAAGTAGCCCTACAAGAAATAAAGCGAGAAGCCATCGTTTCGTCTCAGTTTGAAAATGAGACAGCGGCTTTTTTTTGTCTTTTGAGACCATTCATTATCATCAAAAGTAGGCGAGGTGACACAAATTTCATTTCAAAACAGAATGCTTGACATTGTTAAAATATCGAGCAACAGGTTCGTCAACATCAATGTTCATTATTGGATAAATTTCAACAAAAATGTACAGCGCAAGCTATATCAGAAAGACGCCTGCCAGTTTCACTTATAAGTAAATGTGCAACACTAATACTGCAGACATATATAGCATACTATATTTATTCGATATCATTTATAAATGATGTCGAAGAAAGTGAATGTATTGTAAATCTATGATGAAATTCGGATATCCACATGGTAGAGTTGAAATGGGAAAAAGTACAACAGCAGCTATACCAAAGCAAGAAAACGTACAGTACCCGCTGGACCGGCTGATGTCAGTAATTATGCTGGATTTTTGTGACTGATATCTCGGGGTCGTTTTCATGATGTTTCTAACTTTGCAGTAGAAAAGACAAAATGTTACAACTAGAAAGTCTTGTCATTTAACATTTCATGGCATTTCATCCATCTCTATATGTGTCTGTTTAAGAGATCTTTAATAAACATATTGTATTTAAACCACAGTATTTTAAAAAATTTGCTTCAAAGCACACTTATGGAGTTATGTGTGGCTTCAAATTCTTGGGTTGAGTTCACTACGGATTTTACGTCGGTCAACAACGCACACAACATACCAGACTAACAATAAAATAGTCAGAGCAGCACAATAACATGTTTTCAAGACCGGTCTGTCCTCAATATTTGAATGACAATGTTGTGTATTTAGCTAGCAAAAGCAACAAAAACTCAGTAATCTATGCAAAAACCAATGAGAGTCTGAAAACAGCAAGCTTGTGATGTAAATACGGTGACACTTTTACAGTCAACGAAGGAAACAAAATCGAATAGTGTAAAAAACAAGTTTTGTGGTTTCATTCATTCACTCAGGTAATCGCGGTGTTCACGTTACAGATTTGCTGATCTCAAACTTCCACAGATACACGTATTCTTTTTAGAATACTTCAATAAAGTAATCTCAAAACCAGCAAAAAGTAATTTTCACTTCAATTTTTTTATCATCATATTGGAATTCTATGTGCTTGGATGGCATGCATACAGTGCATAGAGCTAAAAATTCTTCACCTTGTGTTCACCGTTAATGTGCAAGACTGCGCAGAGGGAAAGGCTGTAATAATATATTATACATCGAAGTTGTTTGCATGTCTAGATATTTATGTACAGTATTATATTTGTGAAATTAACAATTATGGTAGTGGTGACTGAAAACGTTTTTTCTATCGATATCAGTCACCAAGTAGGTGGTGATTATTGCTTTGCACAAAGTGTATTGTACATTAGTTTTAAAAACAATTGTATTTTATACAATATCCTGGTTGCTATGCGTGTTTTCTTGGTTGTTGGCCATGATCTATTGGAAGACAGACACATGGACACGCAGTGGCGTGGTGGCAAGTTTCAGGCTGGGTTGGCCAGATTAGCTTTGGCGCCCCCTCCCTCCCCCCCCTCCCCCCCCCCCCCCCAAAAAAAAAATATATATACATAATTATGAAAAAATGACATTACTGTGTTTGAATAAATGATCACATTTTTTGTTTTAAAGTAACTCCAATAGCAATATATAATTTTACACCAAACAACCGGTTCTCTCAAAGGCGACGCCAATGCGAACGCAAACACATGCTGAAGTAGCGCCAAACATCTAGGGGGGTCCGGGGGCATGCCCCCCCGGAAAATTTTGAAAACTAGAGTCTCTGATATGCCATTTCCTGCACTTTGGAGTGAGAATTTACAGAATTCTGAAGATTATAAAACTTCATAGAAAACACAAAAGATTACAGATCTTTATATCCCACCATTGAAGACCTAGCTATACAAAGAAATAGGTTTATTTTGTTAAGTTTTGGTGCCCCCCCCCCGGCTCCCCCTGCCACCACGCCACTGTGGACACGTCAGATCACGTCAGCGGTCAGCTGACTTGTTTTTTTCCTTCTTCATGCCCCAAAATCCAGCAAGAGTTTCGATAAGAACCTTTTAAATTTTTGTATTGTATAAAACAAATAGATTCCATTTTTTTGTTGTCTGTTCAGTTATACACCTTTTTCAGGTCAAATTCAGAAACTTCCCGACGAATTTCAGACACTTCCAAATGATATTCAGATTGTCCAAATGAATTTCAGACATTTCCAAATGAATTTCAGACATTTCCAAATGATATTCAGACATTTCCAAAATGAAGCGAGAAGCTAAAGTTCGCTTGAATAGTAGTAGTACAGTAGTTCGGATCAGCTGGGGGAACACATACACCTTTTGCCCTGCATTACTCAATAAGAAACATTCAATTGCACTCATTGAAATAACAATAGCACGTTATTCATTAGAGCGAAACGACATTCAATAACGCTTCTGTAACATCAATAGCATTTATTACATAAAGTGTTATTTTTATTTCAATGAGTGCAATTGAATGTTTTTTATTGAGTAATGCAGGGCAAAAGGCGTATGTGTTCCCTCAGCTGATCCGAACTATTTACTGTTCAAGCGAACTTTAGCCTCTCGCTTCATTTTGGAAATGTCTGAAATTCATTTGGAAATATCTGATTATCATTTGGAATGTCTGAAATTCATTTGGAATGTCTGAATATCATTTGGAAATGTCTGAAATTCATTTGGAAATGTCTGAATATCATTTGGAAATGTCTGAAATTCATTTGGAAATGTCTGAATATCATTTGGAAATGTCTGAAATTCATTTGGAAATGTCTGATATCATTTTGAAATGTCTGAATATCATTTGGAATGTCTGAATATCATTTGGAAAATCTGAACATCATTTGGAAATTTCTGAAATTCACTTGAACTATCTGAAATTCACTTGGAAAGTTCTGAAATTGATCTGAATTATCTGAAATTCGTTTGCCTTTGGAAGTTTCTGAATTTGACGTGAAGAAGGTGTAGATGCACAGAAGACGTAACACCGTGGTAAGAACATCAGTGACCCACTCGACTGCGTCTCCTGGGCCACTTTTCTATTCTACCACGTTGTGACGTCATCTGTGCATCTATAACGGAACAAACAACGGCAAAATGGAATCTATAATTTGTTAAATAGACAATCTAACAATGACATTGTTAGAAAAATTTTATATTTACAGTAAAGTCATTAAAAAAAGATCTAATGGTCCTGACGACTAATAACACCCAAACATCTTTATACAAGTTCTCAGTCAGGATCACAAGCATATCAACGTTATCTGGCTTCAGTTGTGCTCGCGCTGGTATGCTGACTTGTCCTGCTTTGCTAAATAGCCTCTCTGATAGTGAACTACTGCTGGCCTGGATGGCACGATATCACCTGGCTAACTGGGAAAGTATGCGTTTCACTTCCACCATTTTTGAGGGTCGTCGTTTCCGTCAATTACCATGCAGGAGTGCCAAGATGTAAACTTCTATCTCTTTCGAAAGAGGAACACGTGTGGAGACAGCTGGCGACGTCTTTTCCGATTTCTTCAATCTTGAGTTTGATTTTTTTGCGCGGCAACATCCTCAAGACACCATCATCAAGACACCATCATCATCCTTGCGTCTTCGCAGAAGTCCTTTTGAGTCAATCAAATTTCGCTCTCATTTGACTAATGTTATCCACGTAACGTTAATGCTTTCTGTGGCATGTCATGTACTGTATCCTTCGAATCAATGCATGCGTGAGAAGCCCAAATACATAATTTAAAACACGTCCTATACATCTTATAGACTTATACACTAAAGGAGTTTCAAGCGGTTGTCAAGCTTTTTTAACTGATTTTATTGCGGAAAAATAACTATTTTTCTCCGAATGTTCTTCTCGGTCTTCCTGGTTTTTCGCTGAAAGCAACATTGGTTAAAACCGCCTCACTTTAACTGGAAAGTTATTGTCAACGTTTCCGTCATTTTCATGGACAAGAGCAAATTTATCGAAACCTTAGAAGTAACTCACGCATTTGCCAATAATAAGCTTGAAAGACGAACAGGAACTATGTTGTTAAGAGCGTATCGAAATGAAACACTTCCGGTGTCTTGTTGACGAGCTACACACTAGTACGGAAAAACAACTTCTCTTGAAAATACTTTCAAGAGTCGAGGTTTAATAAAACAGACAACTGGAACCCATACACAAGTAGAAAGTCCCGCTTGATGACTGGAAAATTGTTCGATTTCAATTGGAAATCTTGCAATTTATTGCAAATCGAACTCGTAGTGAGAAGAACAGCTATCCCTTTTCCTTTGTTTGGCAATTACTAAGCTTTCGCTTTGGAATTTGAGATAGAAACTGAGCATTGAGAACGTTGATTTTGGTGTGAGTGTCTGAGCCTTTCTACTCAGGACAAACTCTACATCATCTGTATGGAATGATTGTTTACTCTCGACTCACAGAGGTCCATTTTGTTACGATCGCCGATGAGAGGCAGCTGTATTCACAGGATAAAACTGTGCAAACTAATTAAACCATTTTTCAAAAAACCACTGACAAAAAAAAAATGTCCGAGGGGGGGGGGGGGGGTAATTTTAGCTTTCACAGTCTGGGGAGAGGGGGGTGTTCACTTGTCTCTGAATGTCCTAAGAGGGGGGGACTCATTTGACATTTCCTCCAGGGGGGGGGATGGATCTTTTCTGGAATGACCCATTATTGTTTATTAGTATCTTTTTCAGATTAGTTATATCATTCAATAGTGAAGTGCACAGATGAAGTCAAATTCATTTTTGTCTGAGCTTATAATTTATTCTTGCATTTCCAACAAACGAAAATGGTTCATTAGAAATCCCTCGAGATTAAATTTTGGTTTGTTTGTCTGAGTTTTGGTCTATAAATAGTAACTGTGTGCTTCGCTATTAAATGTAACATGTTACTTTTGGAGAGACCACTACTTTCAGAAATTATTAGATGTATCAAGAATTTGCTGTAACTTTCAGGTAGATGTTACTTTAGGGGGCCACTACTTTGGGAACACCACAGTAGTAAACAAATCAGTTCATTATGAGCATCATGGTTCATTCACTATCACTTTGCATTTGAAAATTAGCAAAGTCAAACTCACTTTCAAATTCAAACTCAGAAACATGGTAGGTAAATCAAGTAGGTAAAGATTGTTAGACAAACAATTACAGAGTACATGAAGACAGTAAAAAGGACCACAGCAATGATCTCATCTAGGGCTGTGTACGTGTATTCACTGGATAATGTAGTATCCATTTACCTAAGCAAGTAAGCATAAATAAAGCATATCAGTGAGTGTCAATGCTATGCAAATTGACACATCTTGGCTCATGAAGGCATGTACACATCAAATATTTAAAATGAAAGTTTAAATACACCAACCAAAAAATACTAGGTGGTGACTGCACATTAACGTTTGTAAATTTTTGGTGAAGGAAAATATTGGAGCAACCCCACAATTCTAGTGCAATGCTCTGACCACTGAGTTACAGAGGCCACTGCCAAGAGCTTATTAATGCATTCCGTATATATATAATGGACATGGTGATAATGCCAAGAGAAGAAATTCATGGGTATATATTTTACAAGTAATATTTGACATTTCACTCCATGACTACATACTACTGTTAACACTGTAACCTAATAAACAATACGACATTGTACCTATCTTGTTCAGTTTCATCCATAAACTCTTCCTACAAACATAATAAAATTACACAAATCTTAAGTACAGTTGTGTTATACATAATGATTATTAATAATGAAACTCAAGCAATTAATACATTTTAATCTCTTGGTGCTTTAAAGTCAGTTCAGTTTTATCTGGCTCTTCTGATTTTTTTATATTAGCAACATAAAATTAAATGAGAAAGAACAGACTAAAGACCATATTTATACCAAACTTTGAAAGAGGCTAATGTAAAATATATTAAGCTAAAATATAAAATTATGATTTGTAGACTTTATATTATTAAATTACTGGTTATGTGGAGTTCTTTTCAGAAGTGTCTCGTTTAAAATCCGAGTCAGTCAAATGTTTTCATCGTGTACAAGAGAAACCAGATACACAAAATAAAACAACCTTTATTACAGTATATAAATATAGTATATAAATATAACTGTAATATCTATAATTCGATCGTTCAATAGGTAAAACGTAAATTTTTAAATTAAGTTACCTTTCGAATTTGAAGCAATCTCGAATGAGGTGAACCAACAGGCTAGCGAGAAGAAGAAAAGTTGGATTAAATTACATTTTACTTTTCACTTCAATCAATACAGAGGCGAATAATGAAAACTAGAGGATGAAATTCAATATTCGAATTGAAAAGGAATACCAACTCTACTTACAACTGGTAAGCCATTGGCCATTTGGCTTGTGGATGAGCGTCTATGTCGTGGCGTCAAAACGGGCAAAAACGACAAGCTTGCTTCTGAGATGTTTGCTCCATTTATAAGTGGTGCAGAGTTCGACCGTCGTAAATTTGTTTGAGGAGTAGTTTGGCTGTGATGTTCGTCGGTATCCATCGCAGCCATCGCTCTTGCAGCTCGAGCTTGTTCGAGCTCCTCTAAAATAAGCGCGCAAAGCATCACAGGAATTGTAATCAGTTTCCGGCTTCATGATTATCGTTTCAGGGTGTTGCGCGCCCATTGTTTTTCAAGTAAAATGGCAAACTGCCAAACTCCAGTACTCCACTCCAAGTAAACATACTGTTTAAAATAAACAACGTATGGATACCGCATGTGCCATACATGCTGGGACCGATAATTACTTACAACTCCCTACAACCCCATTATTGGTAATTGAAGGCCATATAGAACATTTACTGATTATTGGTAATTCTGGTACGTGACGTCCCCAGTCGTGAAACCCTAGCAAAATATAATTAACATCCACATCAGCAAGGCCCAAAGTCAGACCAAGGGCGGTAATTAGAACAGGGGGAAGGGTGTGAGTTGTGTTCATCGGCGTATTTCACGTGCATACTCGCCAGCTTGCCGTTGGGGAACGTACGTAACTGAACACGTTCCATCCATCTTTGTTATATTTCATTTATTTAGAACGAGTTTTCTTATAGTTGGCAATAGCTATGCTGGGGTGGGGTGGGGGTGGGGGTGGGGTGGGGTGGGGTGGGGTTATGGATCACGTTTCATGACAAGCAATAAAATGATTATTTCACCGCATTTAACGAGTAATAGAAGTATAACACGGGCATTTCACCTTTCAGCATTTCACAATAAACATTAGTAATATTTCAATTTTCTTACAAAATCATTGCAAGTACTAGCTAGAATACGGTAATTAAGCAAGACTGCAAGAGTGAGAATTCAGTTAGCGGCGCATCTTTCGCACCATGATTAATTGCTTTCGTGAATTCGGCAACACTTAGTTTTTGAAGCTTATAAATTATGAAATAATTAGTAAAGCAAAATCACAGAACTTAATTCACAATCAACGGATATTTATTATCGACAATCAACCGATCGGTTTAGCTAACCTGCTCAGCTTTTCTTTTCTTATAAGTAATAGCATGGCTTTGGGGTAGATTAGTGATTTAAATTACCCGAAAGCCGAGGGAGGTTTAGTAAAAGTCCCGAGGGCGAAGCCCGAGGGACTTTTACTAAACCTCCCGAGGATTGAGGGAATTTAAATCACTAATCTACCCCAACGCCATGCTATTAGTTTGTAATCGTATGGTCACAACTAACTGTGGGAGGAATTCTACAAGGAGCAAATGTACATACATTAAATATTAATATTAATATGAACAAGTAAAGTTGTCAGTTGGGACTATATGGCGTGTAAATAAGAGTTGTAGTTGTCATTAAAATGTTGTTCTCCCAATCAAATGAATTAATAATTTACATATAGATGTGTTGATTGAATTATAAATAAGGAAAGTACTCAATAAAATTATAGGTATGATTAGTTCTAATCGTACCTAATGCATATAAAGATTAGGTATGATTAGTTACTAATCGTACCTCCTTTTTGTGCATCGGGTAAATTCGACGTTAATTGTGCGTGTGGAAACAAAAGAAACCGAGGTAGCCATACGATTATTTGCAGTATTTCCTGTCCTTCAATAATATTTTAATATATTCGAGTTTGAAAAGTATAGCCGTGAGTTTCAATTACTTATCATTATTATACATTCAAATTTTAATTATTTTTGTTTCTTATTGGTCAACGTACTAATAGTAATTCAGTTAATTCTGCCTGGTACACTGACTTTTGTGTCGTGAAACGTTGGTTCTAAATACGTCACTCTCGATGAGATTCTCGCCGACTGAAGTCGGCGGACTTGCATTTCCCAACGCGGGAAGTATATTACGTTTAAGTCAGTATTTTTTTTAAAGTTTATGTTGTATGAAACAGTTTTCAATAAACACGATATCGATGTACTCGCCAAAATCTTTTTTTTTTTTGCATGACATGACTTTACTCGGCTGTTACTGACTTGGTTCTTTTCAGACACTGAAGCAGTGAAGGTGGCCAGATTGTAAAGTTTGCTAAGTGTGCGGGTCAGACGGATCAAAGGATAGGAAATGCGCGGACGGGCAGGTAAAAACTGCGCGGATGGCTGGTAAAAACTGCGCAGATATGACACAACCATATTATTTAACTCATTTTTCGCGGATACGGATATATTTAACCCATTTTGCGCGGATGCGGATATATTTAACCCATTTTGCGCGGATGCAGTTCAAATTTGAAAAAATTGCGCGGGGAACATCTTCCCCGCGAACGACAAACTTTACATGCAATCTGGGAAGGTGGTAGTTTGGCCTTAAAAAAGCCTCCATTAATTGGCGATCAAATTTTGTAATTTTTAAATGCCAATTTACCGCATTTTGATTTAATGATAATAACCCTGACAATGTTCATCAGTAAAAAAAACTGCAGAAAAATTAAAGAAAGTTTTCGAGTGACGACTGATTCTGGCAGATCGATCTTGTTCGTTTCAGCGGTTGCTCTGGGGAACTCTCGTAGGGCTAACTTGGCGCTCCGCAAGCGGCCATGCTTTATACGTTTTAATAGAGTTTCGATATGTCGTTGAAAATTAAACTGTTACTCGGTTGTCTTCCTTAAATTACCATCAGCGTGGAGGCTAAGAATGGTGCTGACAAAATCTGAGGTTGAAAAGTATGTCAAGAAAGTGGAAAGACACTTGAACAACCCGCATGAGGTGAGTTCAAGTGACATGTCTATGACTATGTCGGTGAAAGCACCTGACGTCTGACTAACTGCCTATATTAACTCACTATTTCAGCGAAATCTAAAGGGTTTAGCGTTTGCCGAGTTGTTTAGAAAGGCCAGTGAACCTGAATTGGCGAAGAGGTGAGTGGGATTCTGAGAAATGTTGCGAGCCCAGATTGTATTCGAAATTTAGTACATGTAGTATGTAGTTTATAATATATAAATGGTGAAACCTGATCAATATATATTCGCCATTTATAGTATGTATCGTTGATTTTTTGCCCTTTAAAAGTATTCGGTATAATAACGTTTGGTTAGGAAATAGCGATCTTCTGAATTCTTGGTTTTCATTTGACGTCACGGCGGCCATGTTGCACAGAAACAAGGAAATGGTGGCCATATGGGTATTCTTATTAGAGGTGAGCCGATGTTAAAAAAAAGCCGATTGCCGATACCGATTGTTAAGAGCCGATGTTTAGTCACAATCGGCCGATTAATCGGCAAAAACCGATGTTTGCGAACGGTTGCTCAGTGCTTCCGTTTTGCGGTCGTTTTATAATTTTATTAACCAAACAACTAAACAACTAAACAACTAAACAAGGTAAAGATTAATGAAAAAATGTAAAACCAAAATGCAAAATTACATTTACAAATTACAGGCCTGTCAGGCCTTAATACTAATAGTCAAACTGTAATCTCGGCAAATTGTGATGTAAAAATAATAAATTGTCTGCTTTGTGTGGGGCAAGCGAACTTCTCTTCTCTGTATATATGTTGCCTTGTTCACTGAACAGACGCTCCGAGTCGACGCTAGAGCTGGGAGCACTCAAATATTTTGAAGCAACTCGGAAGAGGTTTGGGTATGCCAGACGATTTTTACACCACCATGCGTATGGCCAGGAAAGCGGAAATTTCACTAGTGACATCGTCGTGAAGTGGCTCCTCAGTTTCGTTGTTGTCGTTGACAATCTCGTCAAAACAAGCCCAGAGGTCATCGTGGTTTTGTGCTTGCGATGTTTTTTGAACCTCTGGCTCTGGTATAGCGGGCGGTTATTTCTCAATGATAAATCGCGCCTGAAAAAGGTTAATCGGTTTTAGCGTTGGCGCAATACCTGAAGAACCGACATAAAAGCAGAAATACATAAACGATAGTTAACAAAGACAATCGGCAGCCGTTGGGCCGATGGTGAAAGACAATCGGCCAATGACCGATTGTGAGAAAACTAGCCGATTAATCGGCTCTGCCGATGTTTTGCCGATGTTCGGCTCACCTCTAATTCTTATTCAAACATTTCGTATTGTTTCACCACCCCCAACGAGAGCACCGATCACATGAGTGAAAACGATCCATTGACTGAAATATTACCACATTTAAAAATATGTACTTGAAACAGAAAGTATACTGAGCAACAGGCAAGGGGAGGAGGTTGGGCATACCCAGGGGATTTGATATGAAATTAGTTTTTTTTTGTCAAATATCCCACCCTTATTCAACGGTCAAATGAGATCAATTTCCCCTCTACAAAAAAGGTGGTGATTAAATTATTATGATACAATTTAACAAAATACATGTATCAATATTTATTTCAACTGAACAGAAAATGTTAATAAAGTTGAGTGACAAGTATATGAATCTGGCATTAAGGTTTAAAACTTTCTCCTTAACTTTTGGTTTCTGCAACTTTCCTAGCTCCCCTAGTTTCTACCACTGTGTGTTGTGAAGTTTGTTGGGAAGTTCTAATGTTTGTTTGGAACTTCAGAATTACATTGTCAAGGTTGACAAATTATCAATCAAATTGTGAGCTTTGGATTAACCCTTTCCCTACTGGCCCCCTGGAGACAAAATAGTATAATATTTCCTGGTATAAATGAGAGGGATCTATGCATTTCATAGTACAAATCAAAACATACATGCTCAGTAGAATTAGGAGATGTTATACACAAACAAATACACAGAAACAAACAGTAGGACAGCTATTTATTTAGATTCGCCATTAAGATCAATCAATTTGAACTTCCGAACAACCGTAATCATGCTAGAAATTTGGTTTTGTAATAAGCTTTTCAAATTTGCCGCCATGACAATAGCTATATTTGATTTGTCAAATACAAATACATCAAAAATACATAATATTACTAGACAGAAGATTTACTATTAAATTTTTTTACAAAATATGTCAAAATAAATGTGATAGTGTTATCAGAGTTGATTGTGATACAAAAGAAAGCAGGGATCTTTACACAATGCAACACCGCAGTGAGTGCACTCATACACTGTCTCTTTCGCTCGACCACCAGCAGTCTTTTTATCGTCTTTCTTGCATTGCACGCAATGTCTCTTTCTTGCTTTCCCCTCTCTTCTGCTTACAAAATGCCCATGTGCATTCTCAGGACTATTGACTAAACCAAGGGAAGCTGCTTTCTGCGAGCGTTTTCTATTGTCAGACCGGCTTGAAAATCCAGCGATGAGTTGCCTGGCTAGCGCACGGCGAAATTCGACAAGAGGCCTTCTTCTTCTAGGTTGTGCTACTGCAACATTCTCTTTATGTAAAATAAAGGCGTTGCAAAGAGAAACATCAAAAATAAACCAAAATAAATACTTGTACCACTTGTGGAAAGAGCGGCAGGTGTTGTAGTAAGAGCGAAGTTGATCGGAACGATCAACTCCACCCATGTATTTATTATACTGTTCGACACAATATGGCTTCTCAACTTCCTCAACCTCTCCATGTTTCCTCCGTCTCTGCTTCACTACAGGCGGAGTAAATGGGTCAACGTTTGTAGAAAGAATGTTAACATCCCTTTTGTCATGCCATTTAGTGAAAACCAGGTTTCCTTTCTGCGAACGAAGGATTTCTCCAGCACGCTTGAGTTTGGTACGGGAACATGGCGGCAATCCCTTCCGGTCAACACGCACAGTTGAGCAAGCATACGTTCCTTCCTTTAGTAGATCTTCCATCAACTTTGGCAACGCAAAATAATTATCAAAATATACATGATAATTTCTGTTGAAAAATGGCCTTATCAAATCCATAACAACTTCATATCCAAGGCCATGTTCACGAACACGATTGTTTTCTTTGCCAAGGTAAACATGGTGGTTGATGACGAAACCATTCGAAGAATCTGCTGCCATCCAAACTTTTATCCCATATTTCACGGGTTTGGCAGGCATGTATTGTCGAAAGGCTAGTCTACCTTTGAACGCGATCATGCCTTCATCCACCGAGATATTTTTTTTGGATGATAGACGTCTTTCACTTTTTCGTTGAAGTTGGTCAAGATCGGTCTAACTTTGTAAAGGCGGTCATAGCCGACTTCACCTTGTCGTTGTTGGAGTGCTGAGTCGCTAAGGTGGAAAAACCGATTGATCTCCTCGAAACGATTCTTTGTCATTACTTTCTGAATGCCAACATTCCCAGTAAATTCATCAGGCGACCAGTAATCAGCAGTACATGGCAGACAATTTATGCCCATAAAAATACAAACACCAAAATACGCCCTCAGCTCGTTTGCTGTCACATCCGTCCACTTTTCGAGCCTTTGTGCCGAAAGCTTCTCTTGCGCATAGCGATTCGTTTCTACAACAATGTGATCCACGATATCGTCACCAAACAGAAGTTTAAACGAGTCTAACTCGGTTGCTTCTTGAGGGAGTTCAACCGCAATTCCTGTGGGCGAAACGAAGTCACTAACCGCTATGTTTGTGTGTTCACTTGTCCAAGCTTGCTCATCTTCTTCTGCCGATTCTGCGCTGCCTTCTCCTTCGCTTTCACTAATTTCAGCGCTATCGCTTTCTTCAGAAACATCAACATCGATATCGGAATCTTCATCTTCACTTTCTGACTCAGAAGATCCAAACATTTCATCGTATTGCTCACGAGAAATCACGTTTACAGAAGAAGACGCCATTATGGCGTCGTCGAAAATTAGCATGTGTTCCGCAACATTTATTAGCATAACAAAGCAGAAAATTTATGCGCAGTAAGTGCCATTTGATTGGCCAATGACTGGTAATTTATTCTAAAACAATATTAGACAAAGATATCCTGTGTAGGGGAGGGGTAATAGCTGCAATTTTGCAGGGCGGTACAGGGCGGCATAGGAAAATGGCGGCGTTTTTTCTGCGGGCGGTACAGGGCGGCATAGTAGGGAAAGGGTTAAAGCTCATTATGATTGGATAATTTGGCAACCTTAATGGCAATGTATTTCCAAAGATCTTAAAGGTGAAGTACGAGCAACAAATTGCTGCAACATCGTTGCATTGCAAGTTGAATAGCATTGTTGCATGTATTACCACCCTAAACATTGTCATGCAAAAATGATTTTGTTGCAAGTTGAATCAGCATGTTGCAGCAAGTAGAACTGGAGTCTACATTTTTCAACAAATTTTTTCAAGTGGTTTAAGGTCCCAGCCAGCCAGGTAGAACAAACACTGTTTTTCCCACCGCAGCGGGTGGTAATATGTGCAACAATGCTTTTTAACTTGCAACACAACAAAGTTGCATTGCAAGTTGAAGAAAAATGTTGCCCATATTACCTTGCCTTAATGAACTTTGAATTTTCCCAACAAACTTCCCAACATACAGTCGTAAAGTAATGTGAAATCAACTGTAACTTAAAATTTGCTGACTGTGTCTGAAAATCTGCTGACTGTCTAAAAATCTGCCAAGTGATTATAAAATTCTGTCAAGAAAACATATTACCCTTCCCCAACAATTTTATGGCTTTTCTAAACATTTTAAGCAATATTAAAAATTCATCTATCTTTCCTTGAAGAAAATTTTTATTACATATACAGTAGCAAGCCACACTAGTGATGGGGGCAATGGGTCATTCCAGAAAACATCCACTGTCACCTCCCCTATGGAGGAAATGTGAAGTTGACCCCCTCCCTCCTTCGGACATCCTAGTACATTTTACTATTATCAGAACTAGTAGATTTACTCCCCTCCCCTCCCCTCCCCAGATGGCACAAATTTCCTCTGTGGGGAGGTAGGGATCTTTTCTGGAATGACCCAATACCACCTTTTTCAATTTGATACAATACTGGTCCGATACTGACCTATTTTTTCTGAAACCAACATCAATACCGATACTGATACTTTATCAACATAGCAATAGCAACAGCAACAAAGTCTCTTTTTTTAAGAAAAATAAATAAATAAACTGCTCTTCAGTTTTAGCCAATTGGGGTTTGATAAAGTAATGTGAAATCAACTATATATAACAGTTGGGAGATTGTAGCAGTTGGCAGATTTTTCAAAATCATTTGATTGATTTACATGTACCTGAAATATTGCATTGCTTAAAGCACAGTAACCCATGACTGCATTACATAATGCTTCTATTTTTTGACCCTAGGATACTGAGTCATAGTTTAGACTTAGCTTTTCACCTACTCAGCAGGAAAAAAAAATTGCCTTGCCACACACGAGTAACAGGCCAAACACGCAGTGCCTGTCTTGCATTTTTAACCATTTTACTCCCACTGTCTGAGCAGATAACCCCTAAATGAGTAAATTTATATATACACTAAGATATTAAAATGACCACTTCCAGCAGTTAATAAGGGCTCAAGAGTAACAGGTAAAAAAGGAGTCTAGAACCAAGTCATGCATTTACAAGATGGCTGATGCAGTTGGGTCGGGAAGACTGCTAGCAGTCCAGTGAGTAATACATTATTTCAGTAACACTGCTGACTGGTAACAACAACGTATAACAATAAACATATTGGCATAACACTTCTCTTCTCTTAAAATTATGTAATTCACATTGATTACTATATGACCAGGGTGTTCTCAACAAGTGTTCTATGCAGTTGATCAAATGTAAAACAAAACTTTGTTACATATAAATCATCATGATGTTTAGAGCTGCAACTTTGTGGGATGACTGCTGCACATCATTTTCTTCTGTCAGTGAATAAGTGGAGAGTGCCACCTGCTGTCTAGTTTGCTGAGTCCTTTTGTGGTTGTCACAATCTCTGGCTGTGTCTTTGGAGGGGTTGTTAGCGAGGTTCAGATCACGCTACCGCTACTGATACCGTAAATGTGCTTAAGCTGATGTAATGTTCGTTTTTTGGTCTTGTAGTCATACAGTAGTTGGTTTTAATCCTGGTATCGTAAAACGCTTTCTTTTTGCACTAGGTTTGAGACCTGCGACCATTATTGAATGTAAAAACAATATTTGACATGCTTAATTATATTTACGGTAGCGGTAGTGGAAGTGTGATCTGAACCTTGCTGTTATTGGCTGCTAGTGGGGTAGCCAGCTTAATCAGCATTTGTGGAGTAGGTGTTGTTGTGCTGTCAGTGAGTCATTGGGTGGCACTAATATGTTATCGCATTTTGAGTCTGAAGCTGTTGACATCTCCCTACGAGGTGAGTATTTCAAAATGCTGAGAGGGACCTTGTAACACTTGCTGCACTTGACAACATTAATATGAATTGTTGCATAGCCTGTAAATTTCTGTACCTTGCACTATTACACCAATTAACCTCAATTGAAACAACTAAGTATCAGTTTTGGCCCCATATATACTTGTTGCCATCTGTATGAAAATATACAATGTGGCCTACTGTCTGATATGTTAGGGATGGTATAGGCGGTGCATGAAGTGTGGCCTCTGATTTCTCACTGTGCGGATGATTACATGCAGCATTGCATCAGTGTTAACTGTCTGTCTTCAACTGGAAGTTGGTTGTTGGAAAATTGATCTCGTTGTGTCCACATCGGATGCACGAATTTAATGCAAAGATCTTGGAGAAGGACTTTGATTTCGAGGTCTTGCTTTGCTCGTTCGGCTACAGGAGTCTTATTCACGTTTTTCTCTCGCCTGACTTCGATTGTCATTCAATGCTTTTTGAGGACTGCGTCGTCCACTAAAGCTTTGAACTCAGCGGATCAGTCACAGCGAGTTGGCCGTGCAAGGGCCAGAAGTTGATGGCCAACCGGACGAGTGCGTCTGGTAATGTGTCATGCCTTGTCAAGTAGCGTTGATGCCGTAAGTGACGTCACGCATTTTCCAAGGACCAAAATCATCTGCCTGTTGCGCCTTATCATATCTGTTATCGGCGGCGAATGGAATGCCAACTGCGTCAGATGAGGCGGCTGTTCTGTTCTTGGACTGCATGTGAAGCAAAGCACATTGGTGACAGCTACTTGAGACATGTTCAATCGCTTTATCTATATCGGGAGCGTATAAAAAGCGACGAACTGCCGCCTTCAACCAGGGCGCCTTCAACTGGTTCAACTTGGGGGTGATTTAGTTGTAAATGAAGAACAGTTATAATAAGCCGTTTAGTACTTGACGCGGTACCACAATGCATTTTCGCGACGGGCATATAGGGGGCGTCCCGTTTGGTGATGGGAGGTCCATCTTTCGCGATGGTGACTGTGTTTATGTAGCGCTTCGCATCTGTAATGTTGATAAGTTTCTTTGACGGTCTAGTCCTTTGTTTGAGATGTGTTCTGACTGGATTGCCTTCCAGTCCTTGTGGCTGGTGAATGTCAGTCTGACAGTGCCTGATAATATATCTTGGGCTGATGCTCGACGGACGACTGAGCTCTCTGCCTGTTTCACAAAATTGCAGATTTGGCAAGCCATGTCCTCGCATCTCGCAGTCGGGTGGGTTGCGCGGCTTGCAAAATCGGATGGCAAGATAGCCGCACCGGCTACGTTTTGTACCGCTGCCTGATAATGACTAAGGACAGATAGGAATGTGGATATATCGGCTGATGGAGAACTCACCGCGGCAACGTTTTGCGCATGCTTGTACGCCGCATGGTTTGATGTCTGCAATGAAGCAGGTCTTCTTGTTGGCTTGGGTAATATATGGGCTAAAATGCTTGGTGGTAGTAGCAATAATATAGATCTCGACTTCGCAAAGTAGCTACTGTAAGTAGACTGATGACCCCATAGCTTGGCGTTGAAAAATCTTGAGATGTGTAGTTGCTCAGGGTTTTCTCACAGCTACATCAGTCACCATCCATATATAGTTGCTCGTCGGGTCTTGGGATCGTAACGACGCGACTGGTCAACAGCGTTTTCTTTGCATGGGACGCGAGGAGGGAGATCTTCATTCCAGTCGATTAGCTCTTGTGATTGAGGACCGGCGATGGCGTCGTCGAGCTAGAATAGATGAACACCCGGGATGACTTGAGCTAGCATCTTTTGTGCACCGATGAATGACTTGAGGCCGTCAACCTACTTAGGACGATTACATGTGGCAAGGGTAAAAATACGACGAGGACTTGCTTGCGAAGTGCCTTGGGACCACTTCCAACTGAGGATGATGGTGGACTTTGGATGACTGTTTAAAATTTCGCGGGTGACAAGCAAAGGTGGTTGTTCTAGGAAACCAAGAGAATTTTTGTCGATTTGTGCACTAGTGTGAAGGTTGTCAGCTAACTTTGCTACGACGCCTTTCTCAGGGAGGTCACGTAGTACAGTACAGTCACCTGTAGGTGGCACATTAACTCGTCCAACGCCTTTTCGGAACCGGGCATTCCATTGCCCATCTGACATCCCACAGTGTCATAGACTGACGGGAGAAAGGGATCTGGTAGAAGGAACTCGTGAGGTCGGTGGCAATGATGTATTTCCAGTATCTGAGGGTAGAATTCACATTAGGCATTACAGTTGATTTGACATTACTTTACCGCCGTGTGTTGCGAAGTTCGTTGGGAAGTTCCGAAGTTCGTTCGGAAGTTCGGAATTACGTTGACAAGGTTGAAAATCATCCAGTCAAATTGCGAGCTTTGGATCAAAACTCATTCTGATTGGATAATTTTTCAACCTTGGCAACGTAATTCCGAACTTCCGAACGAACTTCGGAACTTCCCAACGAACTTCGCAACACACGGCGGTAAAGTAATGTGAAATCAACTGTAATAGATAGCAATTTTAATGCCTAATGTGCATTAATTATTTTTATTACATAAATTCATTTAGTACTGTTAATGTACATTGTATTTTATCAGCGTAAGAAAAACTGCTAATAATCAACAGCTGCATATATTTGTCCAAGAAGACAGGTTCTATACAGTATTTAGTAAACTGTACCTGTAACTAGTGTGCTTTGTTCTGATTTCTTGTTGATATAATTTTCATCATACACAGGTATTTGTTGGCTTATATCAGTGCTAATGGCAATGATTACAGGTAAGAACTACTAGGTTACTACTAAATACTAACAGTGTATTAGGGGCCATTCATAGGCGAGCTAGCCCGCGGTTACCAGGTTGATTTTGTGTCACGAAAATCTTATTACGACTATTTGAGAAATGCAAAGTGGTATAACCAATCAGAATTGCCTTTGTTTTTCTGTAAGAATAGTACACAGAGTATTCTAATTCTTTTTGCAGGCATAGAAAGATTTTTGTGACATAAATCAGCCCAGGGCTAGCCTGCCTCATATGAACAGCCCATAGGCGTAGAGTTTTGTTTTTGTCTTGGGGGGCTGAAGTGCTGAACAGAGCCTTTCTAAGAATTTTTCCGTGGGGGGCGTTAACAAAACGGGACTCTTCTAAGGGGGTCCGGGGGCATGCCCCCCGGAAATTTTTGAAATTTAGAGTCTTGGAAATGCCATTTTCTGCATTCTGAGGGGTGATTTTTAAGAACACTGAAGTTCATGAAATGTCATAAAAACTAGTTAAAATACAACACATTTCAACAATTTTTCGATGTTGTGTTTACTGGGTTGACTTATCACTGTATGTGGGTGCTTTTGGCTGACAGGAATGAAGCTGTAACAGTTACTTTAGCCTAACGAGTAATCTATAATTTGTGAATGGTGATTGATGAGTCAGTTGCGGCAAAATTGCTGGGGGGGGGGGGGGGGGGGCTAAAGCCCCTCAGCCCCCCTCCCCCCATACACGCCTATGGAACAGCCCCTTAAAGTGCCTATATGAAATGAAAATTTAAAGTAGTCATGTGATTATAAAGATTAGTGTTTAAGTCTTCCCTATCTTACTTTAATTCTCGAGATAAATGTATTAAAATTTGTCTCACAAATAAAGTCTCCCAGTGTAAAGTACGGTTCAACGACGTAACCATCGTAAAGTATAAATAAAATATCATTTTAAACACTTGTGGATCCGCACCAGCAAAGTTATTTAGGCGTACAAATCACAGTACATATGTCTTTTTGCCACGCCATATGACCCGCCACTCTGTTTCACACTAACGAAAATACATAGATGCCTGTATAAATGACAGCAATATTTCTTCATGACCATGCAGATCTGGTGTATTCCATAAATAATGACAAAATCTTGCATTTTGGTTTGTTTTTCTAAGTTTTAATATTGATTAACGTAGACGTAAACTTCAATGAGAATGCAATTAACTTTTACGGTTTATTACACTTAACATAGTGCATCATGTTTCTAAATAACTTTCAATACAATAGCATGTGTAAATAACAAGTGAAATAGTGAGAATAGTTTGTGTTTCTTCAAATAATACTTGTCCTTCGATTAACTCTTTCTTGTCCAAACTGGTCTTTAGTATTTTATTCTGGCTAACGCCAGACGATTTTATTCACCTCTGGGGAAGCCCCCGGACAGGAATGAGTTATAAACTATCTCTTTAACTCTTTCTTGTCCGAACTGGTCTTTAGTATTCTATTCTGGCTAACGCCAGACCACTTTATTCACCTCTGGGGAAGCCCCCGGACAGGAATGAGTTAATCCTCATCTTTTCGATCAAATTTTTGAGTTTGTTTTTTATTAGTTTAAAGTGGTTCTCGATGAAAATATTATCGGTAATGATTCTGCATAATCCTAAAGATATTATGGTACTTGGTAATTGTGCAAAGTTTCATTTCGAAATTCACAAAAACAAAGTTGTGTTTTACGTGCGAAGTTTGTATTTTGGAGTGCCGCCATTAAATTGGCCGTGTTTGAGAAAAATGAGTTGAGAACTTATGACGTCATAGTCTCCACAAAAACAAAGATCACTGTTGTCAACAAAAGGGTCATTGTTGTTATTGAGTCTATGACGTCATAAACTTCCTCGACTCATTCTTCTCAAGCTCGGCCACTTTAATGGCGGCGCTCCAAAATACAAACTTTACACGTAAAATACCACCTTTACTTGCACTTACTTACACTGAAATGAAACTTTTCACGATTACCAACTACCAAAACATCATTAGGATTATGCAAAAATATTGCCAACGATGTTTTGGAAAAACATTGCCAACAATGTTTTCATCAGAGAACCACTTTAAGTGTTTAATTGATATATTTCGGTCACCCTCTTCTCGAATCAGCACTGACGACCAGAACCAGTTATCTGCTCTCTAGAGTTAAGAGAGTAGTACAGTAACTGAATACTTATTAGCTAGAAAAGTCATTTGATCAGTTAGTTATACTAATGTTGTCAGTCAATAAGTCAGACTGGCCTTAGGACCTTATTTTGGTGCCCTGCTACTGTAGCTATAAAGAGAACCTTTGGCTATTGGAAGTGTTTAGGGACTTGTGCTAGCAATTATATAATATACTTATACTGCCTTTTTTCTGTGCAATATTGTACACTATATACTGTAAGCTGTATGTATGTTATTGTTTAGAGGACATAAGTTGCTTGGGGAATTACTTGAAGATTCTCAAGATGGTCAGGAGGCTTTGGAATCTTATAAAAGGTTTAGTATCATGCATTCATTAGAAAATACTGAGTGATTTAAAGTGCATATGACACGAAAATTAATTCTATATTTGAAAGAACGCATAAAATGACAAAGTAACGTATTTTACAGTTTTTGGTTTCCTTCCTTTGTCTTTCAGTTTGTTTGATATGTAAATGTCACATGTTGTGACGTATAAGTGCATATTATGACTTGGCGGAGAACGTTATATTTTTTTATTTTCACGCCGGAATCCATAAAGACGTTTTATTCTCAAACTGCCTTGAAAAGTAAATATTCCAAGTTTAATTCGACCGATCAATTTGTCGTTCTTGCTCATTTCATCATTGATGAATCTTCTTCCATCGGCACCTAAAAGAGGTCTTCTCCCACTGCGTTGAGCGTCGGCAAGTCTTCCAGTTCTTCGATATCGAGAGAGAAACAAACGTATTGCCGACCTCGAAGTTTTTACTCCTTCTAAAATTCTATTTATATATTGACAATAGAAACGTCGGATGCCTTGAGCGTAACAATTCGTTGCAAATTATGAAAGTTTTCCCATATCAATTGATTGCAACACGCTCTACGTTTGAACGTGGCCTTGATCTCAGAATTTCAGATGACGCTTATATTAAAGTTCGAGAAACGTATGCTGACGATCGGCGCCGATCGTGTTACGACGCCTGCGTCTTCCTTGCCGCAGTATTTGGCTGACCGCAAGGACGCTCGCAGCTGAACCGCCAAACGCCCGCAGCCGCAACCGCCAAGCGTACGCAACCGCAGCCGCGAATCGCCCGTATGCGATCCGCAAACATGATCGCAAATCGGGCGCGGATTTTGTTAGGTTATTTTTGCACAGTACTGTATGTCGATTTTATTACAGACGTGATTTGGATTGTCAGGATCCAACGTAAAGTGCTTCTGGCAGTATGCAATCTCGCTCCCAGTATTCTTCGCACAATATTGCTCCAGAAGCGAGTTGGGAGTACTGGGAACGAGATTCGGCAGTTTTAACTCTTTATCCATAACGTTTGGTCGGTCGGTCGGTCGTTCGTTCGTTCGTTCGTTCGTTCGTTCGTTCGTTCGTTCGTTCGTTCGTTCGTTCGTTCGTTCGTTCGTTCGTTCGTTCGTTCGTTCGTTCGTTCGTTCGTTCGTTCGTTCGTTCGTTCGTTCGTTCGTTCGTTCGTTCGTTCGTTCGTTCGTTCGTTCGTTCGTTCGTTCGTTCGTTCGTTCGTTCGTTCGTTCGTTCGTTCGTTCGTTCGTTCGTTCGTTCGTTCGTTCGTTCGTTCGTTCGTTCGTTCGTTCGTTCGTTCGTTCGTTCGTTCGTTCGTTCGTTCGTTCGTGCGCAATCAATCGCCATAACATCACCCTTTGGGACTGGGTCTGGTTCTAACCAATGCTCTGTGTGGTGCACAAGATTTTGCTTGTAATTAATTTGCTTGTTTGTTTGTTTGTTTGTTTGTTTGTTTGTTTGTTTGTTTGTTTGTTTGTTTGTTTGTTTGTTTGTTTGTTTGTTTGTTTGTTTGTTTGTTTGTTTGTTTGTTTGTTTGTTTGTTTGTTTGTTTGTTTGTTTGTTTGTTTGTTTGTTTGTTTGTTTGTTTGTTTGTTTGTTTGTTTGTTTGTTTGTTTGTTTGTTTGTTTGTTTGTTTGTTTGTTTGTTTGTTTGTTTGTTTGTTTGTTTGTTTGTTTGTTTGTAATAACATCACCCTTTGGGACTGGGTCTGGTTCTAACCAATGCTCTGTGTGGTGCACAAGATTTTGCTTGAATTAATTTGTACTCAAAATCTACTATTTCATTGTTATTTTCTTTTTCCTCTTGCTTTTAGGTGTTTCATACTAAACAACAACCAGAATGATGTTCTTCTAAAAAGTTAGTATAGATAGATAATCTTTATTTATCCACGGTCAATTCATCAGCTACAAAAAATACTACAACTATATATATTTACATGTTTATAAAATTAAAATTATTATACAAGAGCTGCTTTCCACGAATGCCGTGCCTCAAAGTACTTGTTTGACTGCGCGTTTGAATCTCCCAAGGGATTCTATTTTTCTTACGTCATAAGGAAGGCTGTTCCAAAGAATGGCGCCACTATAACTAAAGCTATTTTTGTAATAATTTGTGCGAAGTAATGGAACATTGACCTTATTTTCAGAGTTCCTGAGGTTATATGTAGATATTTTATTTTCGAATTTGGAACATAGATATTCTGGGGCCAACCCGCGTAGTGACTTATAAACCATTATGGCTCTTTGAATTTGTTGCTGGCGAATTAGATTTTTCCATCCTAGGATTTCAAATAGATCACCAGCATCAGCATCATAATTTGAAAAAGTCAAAACACGGACTGCTCTGTTTTGTAATTTTTGTATCTTATTTTGTAAGGTTGTCCCACAGTTCCCCCAAACAATATTGCAGTAATCAAATTGCGGTTGAATTAAAGCTTGATATATGAGATGCAAGGTCGCCTGAGGGACAAGGTGCCTAATTCGTTTCATGGCCCCAATCCCAGAGGTGATCTTCTTTGTTAAATTCTCTACGTAGCTACTCCAATTGAGTTTGTCATCGATAATTACTCCAAGTGATTTTGTAGTAGCTACCTTGCTTACTTCAGCACCATTGATTGCAATTGCTGGGGAATCTGTGAGAGTATTTAACCTCTGCAGTGATCCAATGAGCATGTATTCAGTTTTGGTCATATTTAGAGTGAGTTTGTTAGCTTTCAACCAATTACTAACATTTTCTAAATCTTGGTTTAAATTTGATTGAATATTGTCTGCATTGTCACCCACTAATGTAAGATTGGTGTCGTCTGCATACATCCTTGGCTGACAATTTAACAGACATTTAACAGACAATTTGGAAGATCATTGATATATAATAGGAATAGCAGTGGTCCTAAAATTGTCCCTTGGGGAACGCCACAACTTAATGAACATTTATTAGAGAGCGACCCATTGATGGAACACATTTGTGTGCGGTTTTCCAAATATGATTTAAACCATTGGTATGTATTACCTTGTATGCCGTAATGGTTTAGTTTGGATAAAAGGATCTCGTGGTCAACTGTGTCGAAAGCCTTCTTTAAGTCAAGAAAAACAACAGCATTGATTTTTCCGCTATCGATATTATATGCCCAATTATCCGTGGCTTCTGATAGAGCCGTAACAATTGAGTGAATAGTACGAAATCCTGATTGATATTTACAAATAATATTGTGCTCTTTTAAGTAGGCATATAATTGGTCATAAACAATTCTTTCGAACACTTTGGCCACTACCGAGATCACAGAAATTGGCCGATAATTTTTAAATTGTCCCGATTACCTTCTTTAAAAAGTGGGGTTACCCATGCACATTTCCAATCATCAGGAAATATACCTAAATTTATTGATTGATTGAAACTATCGCAAATAGGGACGCAAATAAGATCAGCGCATTCCCGAATCAATTGTATCAACTGTACAGTGTGTATAAAGAATGCAACTGACTGCCAATCACTTTTTACAACATTATTTTAATCGACTTGATATACACATGCAACGGCATGCCTAGAAACAGTGAGGTCAGTGGGGGAGGTTAACTGATGACGTCACTAACCTATGTCATCACTCTCATTTCCATACCGTTGACGTATGAGCGACATCGAGTGGTTTGTTGTTGCTCGCAAGTATAAAGGACCTTGAAATGAGAATGGTTCTGTCATGTTTAAATTGTTCTATGTACAGTAACTATAGTGCAGCTAGTGATTGTTGTGCCACTTCCTCTCCGTAAAAAGCATTTCTCGTCTCAAAATTAGTTTCGAAGAGAGATGGGGAGACTTGTCCCCCTAAGTTCCGCCTGTGGCGATGCCCCTGGCTAGAAACCGTTGGCTTCAGGCATATAATTTCCCGCTTGCTAATGTATTGTACAACATTTGTGTTTTAACAAAGTATGGGAAATTTTGCTGATTATATATTGTGCACTTAAAAAGCATTTTCATTACACATATCTGATTTTCTTTTGTACTAGTTGTCAAACTATACACTGAATTGAAAATTGATCCCAAAATAGCAAAGGTAGTGTAATAAACAATGTACTGCTTGAATAGATTATGTTGTCATTTGGTCATTTTCATAAAAAAATGTCAAGTTTTTGTATTTAATTTATTTAATTATGGTATTTATATATGTTCTTGAAGAAACTTTGCAGCTAATAGTGATAACTTCAATTTTTGTTTTTCAGGCCTGGGCAGATCGAGCAAGTAAATGTATACCTGGCCACCCTGCAATTTTTGACTTGCAAGTATGAATTTAGACAGCGTGTGAATATGCTTGATTTAGGCGGGGGGTTTTTTTCTGTAAATACTCAGCATCGTACCCAGGCGCGCTAGGGAAAGTTGCAAGATAAGCGCATGGGTGCGTGGGGAGGACGCGACGAAGGAAGCTTCTCTCTCCCGTCGCGTCCTCCCCATGCACCCCTGCGCGCGTAGCTCGCAACTTTCCCTAGCGCGCCTGGGTACGAGGCTGGTAAATACTCGTGTATGCGCACTTGTTTTCGGGATAATTTTTTTTGGGAAAAAGGTTTTTTAAAAAATATTAAAATTTTCCTGAAACTTGTACACTCACACAAAGTAACAAAATTTTGATCAAATTACTGCGTGGTGATTTATTTCTTCAAATAACATTTTTAAATATTAAAATACTAATATGATAAAGAATATATTTTTAATAGACTCTTCCAGGGTAGTTTCCGCCATTTTGTAGGGGGTGCAAAAACATTGGGGCGAGCGCGCGGTCACATATGGCGTCCATTGTATTTACATGTTTTGCGTTGTTTACAATGCCAACTCACGCTCGTTGTTCAATAGGATATTGTGATAACGACAAACGATATCCGAATTTAATTGTTAAAAGGTCTCACGTCGAAACTTTGCTGTTTCACAAGTGGCCCAAGGATCCCGTTTTGGCAGAAATTTGGCGAAAACAAGTGTCAAAGAGTAGGAGCGACAACTTCAACCCTCAGGGAACTTTCGTCTGTTCAAATCACTTTCCTCTTGGAAAACGAACTCGAAGGGATAGAGCAACTGATTACCCTTCCGTGTTCTTGACCGTATCAGAACATTTTCACTCCAGTACACCAAAAAAACGTAAACCGAATCGATTACAAGAGGAAAGGTCAAACAATACAAGACGCACCTTGGGGTCTACTAACAGTGATGATTTTGATCAAGAAAGCGACGATCCCACGTTAAGGATTGCAATGAGATTTGAACAATTGACGAGAGAATTTGATGTAAAATTCTATACTGGCCTTCCTAGTAGTGAAACATTCAAATGTCTGTTTGAATATCTTCTTCCCAAAGCTGGCAATATGCAGTACTGGAGAGGAACAAAACAAACAGAAAAAGAAGTCCCAAAAAACCCATCACCTTTTCAGCAGTTCGCAGGCCGAAGTGATACCAGAAAAGGGCCAGCAAGAAAGCTAACATTAGAGCAAGAATTCCGTCTCACTTTGATGAAGCTACGACTTGCCCTACTTAATGAGGATCTGGCATTTCGTTTCCAGGTATCGCCAACCACAATAAGCAGCATTTTCATCACGTGGGTAAAACGGTGCTCGAAAGAACTTTCTGTTTTGATAATTTGGCCCAGCCGTTACCTAATCAAGAAAACCCTGCCAAGTTGTTTTAAAAAACTATACCTAAAAGTCAGGTGTATCATTGACTGTTTCGAGTGCTTCACACAAACCCCCAGTGGTTTAGACCTTGCAGCCACAATGTGGAGTGAGTATAAACACCATTACACCTTCAAAGTATTAGTTGCCATAACTCCAAATGGGGCTATCTCATATGTGTCCCCTGCATATGGAGGAAGAGCAACTGATATTTTTGTTGTGAGTGACAGTGGTTTTTTAAATTACCTTGAACCGTATGATGAAGTGATGGCCGACAGGGGATTTAAAATAAGAGAAGAGCTAATGGCAAGGATGGTGACCCTATGCATACCACCCAGTAAAGCAGCTTCAATGCAGATGCTCCCATCAGATGTTAGAAAAATATCAAGCATAGCAAATGTGCGGATTTATGTGGAGCAAGCAATTGGCAGGATGAAAGTCTTCCATGTACTGAAGCATGAACTGCCCATTAGTCTTCTCCCCCTTGCTGATGACATTGTGAGGGTATGCAGTGCATTATGCAACTTCCTTCCACCACTTTGTACATAGTTTTATGAATGTTAGTCCATTTAATTAATATTTTTAATTTGCACAATTGTTCAACTTTATATCACTATTATACAGGAAAAAATATGGCCGTCCAGTTCATAATAGATAATGAAATTGGTATATGGTGTTCTCTCAATTAATTGTTTTGCAACTGCCTTGCCAAATCCAAAAAAAATTAGATTTGACAAGGCAATCGGCACCCCCCTTGGCCAAGGGTGGGGTGTAAATCCATGTATATTTTTACTAAATTTAAATCTTGGTGGGTTCTACTGTACGTATTTACATTAATTTTTGAAAGTGCACCAATTACTTATTCAATTGTTTTACAATAATTACAAATTAAATTTGAAGAACTTGTAATGTCTTCCTCATTACTACACCATGCATGAACAGCCTGATTGCAAATTGTACATACATGTTCCCCACCTACTGGAATACTGTCAAGTAAACACACTGAGCAAATGCTATCCTTTGACTTACATGACATATCCTTAACTGTGCTAGCAGATTCCAGGCTATCGCCTTCACCATCATCACTCTCATCACTATCAGTAGCTGCAGCATCAATGAGACAGCTGAAACGTAACCACGACTCCAATGCAGTAGCACACTTATTGGTTAGACCAGCACACAGCAAATGCCACCAGGTATTGCAGTTGTCACAACAAATGCTGTTTTCTTGGCTTGGCTCATTAATCTCATTGCCCTCCAAAATAACTTTGTCACATTTTGGGCATTCGAAAACATCCCGGTAACCCAGGAGACATGGTAACACGTACGACTTGTAAAATACGGTTAAATTGCCAATAACACCATCACAAAAGTTCTGGTCAAACTCAACTCTTTCATAAAAGGGTTTATGTCCTTCTGTCCACACAATAAAAAAGCAATGATCAACATTGCACATCCACATTTGAGCTTGTACTTGTGTGTAGTATTTGTGTGTTGTCTTTAACCTTGGTTGACCATTGTTGTCCTCCAAAAATTCAACCCGCTTGTACACATCTTCATTTAAAATGTTTTCTGTCCTAACAGAATATGGACACTTCACCTCGATAGTTGCTGGACCATAGCATTTACATGTAAAACACCCATCTGAGGAGACGGCAAGGTAAGGATACCCAGGTTTAACGAATAACCCACACTGTCGAAACCCTTGCAAACCACCTTCATGTTGACTTGCAACATCAGACATAAATGATTGAATTCCATCTTTTTCATGAGTTATACCCCAGGAAATTGGTGGGAGGTGGGATATATCATCGGGTTTGAAAAGAAGCTTGGCTATTAGTGGTGTGTACTGAGGCTTTCTTGACCTTTTGCTCATAAGGCTCTGAGTCTTGGTAGAAACTTGGTGGAAGTTTGATGCAGTTATTCTACCAGTTCTTTGATCCTTCCATAGCTCATTGGATTGCTGGCCTCGAGTTGATTGTTCAATCCGCTGTACCTGTTCTGATGTCATTTGGCAACTTTGAATGAACGATGGAGTGACTTCTGCTAAAGGTTTACCTTTAATATCTGGTGATGACATAAAATCTGAGGCTTTCTTTGTAAACGGCGGTGGAAGGCCATCGTCTTTAGCATGTTCAACAGAATAAAGCACACAGGCTGAAGGTAACACATCTTTTATATTGTTCAGTAACGACGAAACTTGCTCATTGCTGATGGCTCTATCTTCTGGCTTACGGGGGTCAAAATGTTTCCTCATAGTCTGGTTGATACCTGGATTTCTTCCTCCTTCCTTCCTTGTTTTCTTATCTTTCCGGAAAGATAAGTCTCCCAACTTGCTTGGTGACACCTCCTTCTTTGTTCCTCTATTCCATCCTTGGGGAATACTTGTACAGGCTGGTGAAGTGTATTGCTTGCAATAAGCAAAGTTAACCTTGTATAACAGAGCTATAATATGATTACACACTTCACCAGTGCCTGCTATACAAGTACACCAAGAAGTCACTATTCTGCTGTCTTCCTTTCCTTTCACACATACCCAAACCTTGTGTGGGTCATCTCGTACTTTCTGCGAGGGACAGACTGCACCTTTTAGAAATGTAAGGGTTTTGTCTAAGGGGCAGTTGGCAAGGTAAACAGTATCGACAAAACCACTCATCCAAAATGAATAAGCTTTTTGGTCCTTGTATTTGCCGATATAGTCAATATCCACAGCTTTGATACGAAGGATGTAGCTGAATAATTTTCCATCATCAACTTCTGGCCAGGATTGCACGTTGTCGGTCCATGCTTCGTCTGGTATACCATTTGGATCAGTCTTGATACCATTTACTTTTAGCCTATTGGCGTACTCTTTCTTAATTTTATCAAATATTTGTTCTTGGGTATATTTTTTAGGAACACCAAGTTCATAGGCACCAAATGTCCTGCCCACTAGTTCGGCTTTTTTGCCACTCTGCTTCAGACCTCGGATAGCAAGGAAATCTTTTAGAGAAGTCACTGTCCAACCGAGAAAATCCTCGTATTCAAGCGTTTCTTGCGGCTGTTTGCTAGCCATTTTCTTTCCCTAACCCGTTAGATAAGCAGACACTTCACCAAAACACGAATTAAAACTTTTTTAAGAAGAAACAACCGAGCGTTTGCGAAGATTAACCACATGTAAATTATATGTAAATACAATGGACGCCATATGTGACCGCGCGCTCGCCCCAATGTTTTTGCACCCCCTACGAAATGGCGGAAACTACCTTGGAAGGGTTTATGCAATACGGTAAAGCAGTATTGTAGCTCTATATTTTTTCTACTAAAAATATTCTGAACTTCAAAAATATTTCACACAGGTTTTATTTAGAAATAATGGTATTCAAGTATTCAAGAATTAGAAAACATTTTCTTTGTGCTCATTCAGTTGTGGAAGTAATATTTGAACAACGAGAGGGAGTGTTTCACCGAGATATCCAAACACGAAACACCGAGATATATGAACACGAGTATAGTTTGCATAGGTAATTAGGATATTTGAGGAAGATCACTAGTGAACTTTCTCAAATATCCTAATTATCTACGCCGATGAAATGTATTGTAGTGTTTTCAGCCAGGGTGTTTCACCTGGTTATCCAAACGCAATCCCGTGACCAGATGCGTCTTTATTATTGGATAATTTGCTCATGAATTATTAATGAATTTGAGAAACACTTGGGAAATTTTGGGAGACATCGAAATGGCTATATAGAAACACTTGCTCCTTTGGCTTGTTTCCTACCCTCACTTCTCGTTCTTCCTTGACTAAATGGCAACATGGAAAATGTTTTCTCTTTCTTAAATAGATGAGTAACAAATTGGGTAACATTTTTCACACGAGGTGTGTTCGCTTCTTTGATTTATCCCATTTTTGCCTTCGTTTTTTTTTTCATCGTTCGCGAGAAATTACGAGGGTTTGGAAACTCAGAAATATTCTAGCACCTTCCACAAGACTAGTTCATACTTTATTTGTGTTGTAATTTCTTTTATAATGATATCTGTTATTTTCATTTCCTTTTTTTCAGGTTCGTTTGATTGAGCGAAGCAAAAGTATTGATTATGAAGAATTAATAAACTTGATTGCTGATGAACTGGTAAATATTTATGAATTCAGTATAGTTATGATGTGCATTACAGTATGCACTGTACAGTATTTTGATTCAGTCAAACGTTCTGTAAGCTGAAACACATTTTCAGAATTGCGTAGTAGAAAAATAAAAAATGAAAATAAATAAAGAAAAATAATTACAAAACATTCTCAATTTACAAGAAAAACGTTATTTGAGCAAGTTTTTCGGGCTGGACAGAATGATACTAGTCGTGTCTTTTTTTTTCGGAAAGCACTAAACGACAGAGAGTGCAGAAGCCCCCTATTTTAAAGACTGGGCCCAGGGACATATTGAACTTTACTGCGCATCCCACAAGCATCTCCAAGGACCATTGTCCATAAATTTGGGAGATTATTAGGGATGAGAACTTCCTCTTCCACCAACCATTAGGTTCAGGCGCTACATCTTCGGACGAAGTTGCCTTACTCTGTTGTTTAGTGCTTATGCTTCCATGTCTGTGTGTAAATCTGTCTATAAAGGTTTAGGTTTACAACCAACAAAGTTCCCAAAAAATCTTGCTTCAAATTAAAAACGTAGGTACGCAAAGCGTGCATGTATCTACAACTGCTACGAGTAATTTGCATTTTTGTTACATCTAAAACCGTATTAAATTAATAACGATGATCTATTTTTGTGTTATAGAAAACAAATAATGAATGTTTTCAATTTCAGCTTTAATAAAATATTCTTACTATTGTACTCATAAACATTTGTATAATGAAATGTATCAAAGACTTACAGAAAGCTTCATATAATGAAATATTTCTAAAAAGCTTGTTGACGACGTGAAATAAATTACTACACCCCTCTCCTCCCCCCCCCCCCCGAACAACGCGGGCGACTGCATGCCAAGTTTTATAGAACAGTTATCGAATATTCGGTGGGAGTGCCCGTGGTCATCTACCCTGGACAAGACGTCTAGTCAACATCTCCTGATCAGACACAGGCGGTGCTCATGTGTTAAGATAAAAAAATTGACGTTACTGTGCTAATTTGCCGGTAATATTCGAAGCGACATAGTCACAACTTATCACTCGGCATGACCAACACCAGATAATGTTCAACGATATATTTTGAAATTTCTTTTGAGGCTTTCTCCGAGGAGATTAGAATCGTCTCGCGTTAGCCAGATAAAATACTAAACATCTATATCGATAATACTTGAGAACATATCTCGGCTCTAACCAGAATGAAAAAAATCTAAATAAAATCCTTTTTACAAGACGAACACCAGGTAATGTTAAACGTTGTATCTTGAAGTTTATAATTGCAACCTTTTGTCAAGCTTTCTCCCAAGTGAATAGAATCATCTACAGTTTATGGCTACCGCTTTTTTCAATAGTATATATAGCCACAAAAAACTGACAACATTAGCATGAAATTGTATGGAATAAACCTCTCAAAGAATTGCAAAAACTTTAAACAAACCAACGGGAGTATGTACTTTTTCTGGTTCTAACAAGTGACTATGTGAAAAACGTATCTGGCAGTGAGTAAGTGGGCAATTTAGATGAAGCGAAAAAATCGAGAACAATTGTGTACTCCATTAGTTTTTAATTTCACTGTCTTGTATTTTTTAGACTCAACGTCCACGGGATAGTGCTGTACATACCAAACTGGCTGAGACTTACATCAAAATGGGTAAGATATATGGTGTAATATTTCTACAGTACCAGTTGTAAAACTAAATATATATCATCTGGGTGAAATAGAAATACTTGGTTACTTTCTCAGTCCATGAACGTATACCACATCACATGCATGAGTTTTGATACCCAATGAAAACCTGCAGGAAACTTCCTAGTGAACTGGATCACATTTCTTAATCTGCATATTGAAATCAATGAAGAAGACACCGCAAATCGCGATGTGAATACTCGTTTGAGAAGCAAGATCAATTGATCAAACTCTCGTTTATCGTGTCTCATCCGGGTACTTCAAACACTCGAAAACAATAAAAACATCGGGGCTACGCCCTCGACTTTCATTTGTTTTTTCGTGTTTGGAACCCCTGATGAAACACTCAAATTGGTGTTTGATCTATTACGTCATCTTTGGTGAAATATAGAAATATTTTAAGCTTGCTTACATAATATGTGGCCATCTGGGCGAAATAGAAATACTTCCATGCTTGCTTATCCCCGAGCCCAAGGGTGCTAATCTCAGCACGCGTGGAGTGCATTTTACTCGCGTGTAGAGAAAGCGAAATCTGTGAAATATATATATATATATATATATATATATATATATATATATATATATATATATATGTAATGTTTACAACACGAGCGGCCGTGTTGTATTGAATATACAATCACGAGCCGAAGGCGAGTCTATGAACGCAATCTATGACGCAATCTAAGGCGAGTCTATGAAGGCAATCTATGACGAAAACCGTCTTGGAAAGAAACTGTCACATGTTCAATAATCCATTAATGAGCGATATCACATTCAAGGACGCGAGTGTTGTAAACAACTTGTGAAATGAATAAATAGTAAAAATCCCTTTGGGATATTGAGATGCTAATTGCTAATTAGTTACAAGCCCTAGTGGTTGTATCCGAAGAGTATACATCCACTAGTGGTTGTAACTAATTAGCATCATTGGTTTTAGTTTGTATGGGGTTCACAGGGGTATACATGTGACGTATTTCTGAAATTGGATTGGCTGCAAAACTCATGAATTAGTAATGAATTTCACAAAGTCATATATATATATAGTCATATATATATATATATATATATATATATATATATATATATATATATATATATATATATATATATATATATATATATATATATATATATATATATATATATATATATATATATATATATATATATATATATATATATATATATATATATATATATATATATATATATATATATATATTTAACAATTAGATTATGAGCTCGAAATTTCTATGAGTGAATAGTTGACGAGAGCGGAGCTCGAGTCAACTATCATCTCATAGAAATTGAGAGCGAATAATCTAATTGTTTTAGTAGAAACTAACTTGTGTACCTTAGTTCTTCCAAATTATTTCAAAAAACGAAGCATAACCATTGTTTCTGTGTGAAAACCAAGGCAAAACAATCTTTCACTCCTCGTGTCCTCCATGTTGTTTTACTGCATGACCGCGCGAGTACTGGTACTCAATTTGCTACTCGCTATCTATTGACGAATAGATATCGAGTAGAGTAGCCAATCAGATTGCAGCATTTGCAATAGAATACTAGTAAGTTTCTACTAAATATATATATATATGACTAGCGATGCAGAAAACTAAATCTGTCAGTACTTTGCTTTCATTTAACGAAATGGGACCTGTTCTACTTAAATTAAAAGAGAACAACGAAGAAAAGGATACAAACAGCCGGTTTAATATATCTTGAAGCGAAAGCAGAGAACCTGGAGAAACGAAACGCCGTAAGGTAAACAAAAACTCGATCTGAATTGCAGTGTTTGTGGTCACTCAGTGGTCTCAAAATCATTTAAAAGTTAACGGTATAGGGGATTTGTATTTTGTCCTTATGTCCTAAAACAATACACAGCTTCACGTTTTCGTGCTTTCCCTTTGCTCGTCCAAACCATAAGTCAACTTAAAACACTACCTTAGGCTTAATGTGAACGTGAGTAGTATACAGAGTGGGGGTTCTGGCACGGGTGGTGCGGGTGGTGCAAAAGGCACCACCCATGACGTCACCATTTTAGTCTTATATTAATTTATGCGTTAATTAGCAGCGTAATCTGCAGCGTAATCTAAAAGCCATAAGAACGTTTTTAAGTGTCGATATATAAACGAAATATTATTTGGCTGCGGGACGGCTGAGTATCGACTTGAATTAATGTAGTGACATTGAATCATTTTCTTCAGAGGGGTTTGCCAGAATATAAACTGTCAAGGGTTAAACGGCTGACTCGGCTATTTTATTAACGTCGTCAAGCATCTTGTTAATGTTGCTACGGCTGATATTTGCGTATTTATGCTCAGTGCACGTGCAGGAGACAAAAGAGAAAACTCATTAAAGTTACTAATGACCAAAACATAACCGGATTTGCATATAAGTAGAATATTTAATTCATTTTAGGGGTGATCATGAGTTTTTTGGGAATAATAAGGGGCCTGAAGAGGTATTAATATATGGGCAAGTTTAGGCGAAAAAGTTAGTCTTAGGACTATAGTCTTAGTTTTAGGACTATATAGTCTTAGTCTTAGGACTATATAGTCTTAGTCTTAGCACTATATAGTCTTAGTATTAGGACTATAGTCTTAGTCTTAGGAATATATAGTCTTAGTCTTAGGACTATATAGTCTTAGTTTTAGGACTATAGTCTTAGTCTTACGGACTATAGTCTTAGTCTTTGTCTAAGTCTTAGGACTATAGTCTTAGTCTTAGGACTATAGTCTTAGTCTTAGGACTATATACTCTTTGGACTATATAGTCTTAGTCTTATAATCACCGCAGGGGTAATCCCCAATCACCCCTGGGGCAACCTCCAAACACCCCCGGGACACCCCATGGGGTAGCCCCCAAATTCCCCCGGGGTAACCCTAAACACCCCCTGGGATACCCCCAATCACCACCGGGATACCCCAAACACCCCTGGGGTAACCTCCAAACACCCCGGGGTGCCCCCAATCACCCCTGGGGTAACCCCCAAACACCCCCGGGATACCCCAATCACCCCAGGGGTAACCCCCAAACACCCCCGGGGTAACCACCAAACACCCCCGGGTACCCCCAATCACCCCAGGGGTAACCCCCAAACACCCCCGGGATACCCCAATCACCCCAGGGGTAACCCCCAAACACCCCCGGGGTACCCCCGATCACCCCTGGGGTAACCCCCAAACACCCCCGGGGTACCCCCAATCACCCCAGGGGTAACCCCAAACACCCCCGGAATACCCCAACCACCCCGGGGGTAACCCCAAACACCCCCTGGGGTACCCCATTCACCCCTGGCGTAACCCCAAACACCTCCGAGGATGCTCCAAACTCCCCCTATCAAGCAGTCATATAGTCATGTAGTCATAATACTAACTAAGAGTATAGTCCTTATCTTCCCATTATCTTCCATTTATCTTTCTTGTCTTCCTTATCTTCCTCTTATCTTCCCATTATCTTCCTCCTCCTCCTCTTTCTCCTCCTCCTCCTCTTTCTCCTCTTGCTCCTCCTCTTCCCCCTTCTTTCTTCTCCTCCTCCTCCTCCTCTTCCCCCTCTTTCTTCTCCTCCTCCTCTTGCTCCTCCTCCTCCTCTTGCTCCTCCTCCTCCTCTTGCTCCTCCTCCTCCTCATTCTCCTCCTCTTGCTCCTCCTCCTCCTCCTCCTCCTCATTCTCCTCCTCCTCTTCCCCCTCTTTCTTCTCCTCCTCCTCTTGCTCTTCCTCCTCCTCCTCTTGCTCCGCCTCCTCCTCCTCCTCCTCATTCTGCTCCTCCTCTTCCCCCTCTTGCTCCTCCTCCTCCTCTTGCTCCTCCTCCTCCTCCTCACTTGGACGTTACTTAGACGCCGCCTCTAAATGAATAACTCATGAGTTACTCATGAATAAATGAGTTACTCATGAGTAAATGAGCAACTCACGAGTTACTCATGAGTTATTCATTTAGAGGCGGCGTCTAAGTAACGTCCAAGTGAGGAGGAGGAGGAGAGAAGGAGGAGGAGGAGCAAGAGGGGGGAGGAGGAGCAGAAGAGGAGGAGGAGGAGGAGGGAGCAAGAGGAGGAGGAGGAAGAGCAAGAGGAGGAGGAGAAGAGAGGGGGAAGAGGAGGAGGAGAAGAGGAGGAGAGGAGGAGGAGGAGCAAGAGGAGGAGAAGAGGAGGAGGAGGAGCAAGAGGAGGAGGAGGAGCAAGAGGAGGAGGAGGAGCAAGAGGAGGAGGAGAGAGAGAGAGGAGGAGGAGGAGAGAGAAGAAGAGGGGGAGAGGAGAGAGAGGAGAAAGAGGAGGAGGAGGAGAAAGAGGAGGAGGAGGAAGATAATGGGAAGATAAGAGGAAGATAAGGAAGACAAGAAAGATAAATGGAAGATAATGGGAAGATAAGGACTATACTCTTAGTTAGTATTATGACTACATGACTATATGACTGCTTGATAGGGGGAGTTTGGAGCATCCTCGGAGGTGTTTGGGGTTACGCCAGGGGTGAATGGGGTACCCCAGGGGTGTTTGGGGTTACCCCCGGGGTGGTTGGGGTATTCCGGGGGTGTTTGGGGTTACCCCTGGGGTGATTGGGGGTACCCCGGGGGTGTTTGGGGGTTACCCCAGGGGTGATCGGGGGTACCCCGGGGTGTTTGGGGGTTACCCCTGGGGTGATTGGGGTATCCCGGGGGTGTTTGGGGGTTACCCCAGGGGTGATTGGGGGTACCCGGGGTGTTTGGAGGTTACCCCGGGGTGTTTGGGGGTTACCCCTGGGGTGATTGGGGTATCCCGGGGGTGTTTGGGGGTTACCCCAGGGGTGATTGGGGGCACCCCGGGGTGTTTGGAGGTTACCCCAGGGGTGTTTGGGGTATCCCGGTGGTGATTGGGGGTATCCCAGGGGGTGTTTAGGGTTACCCCGGGGGAATTTGGGGGCTACCCCATGGGGTGTCCCGGGGGTGTTTGGAGGTTGCCCCAGGGGTGATTGGGGATTACCCCTGCGGTGATTATAAGACTAAGACTATATAGTCCAAAGAGTATATAGTCCTAAGACTAAGACTATAGTCCTAAGACTAAGACTATAGTCCTAAGACTTAGACAAAGACTAAGACTATAGTCCGTAAGACTAAGACTATAGTCCTAAAACTAAGACTATATAGTCCTAAGACTAAGACTATATATTCCGTAAGACTAAGACTATAGTCCTAAAACTAAGACTATATAGTCCTAAGACTAAGACTATATAGTCCTAAAACTAAGACTATAGTCCTAAGACTAACTTTTTCGCCTAAACTTGCCCATATATTAATACCTCTTCAGGCCCCTTATTATTCCCAAAAAACTCATGATCACCCCTAAAATGAATTAAATATTCTACTTATATGCAAATCCGGTTATGTTTTGGTCATTAGTAACTTTAATGAGTTTTCTCTTTTGTCTCCTGCACGTGCACTGAGCATAAATACGCAAATATCAGCCGTAGCAACATTAACAAGATGCTTGACGACGTTAATAAAATAGCCGAGTCAGCCGTTTAACCCTTGACAGTTTATATTCTGGCAAACCCCTCTGAAGAAAATGATTCAATGTCACTACATTAATTCGGGTCGATACTCAGCCGTCCCGCAGCCAAATAATATTTCGTTTATATATCGACACTTAAAAACGTTCTTATGGCTTTTAGATTACGCTGCAGATTACGCTGCTAATTAACGCATAAATTAATATAAGACTAAAATGGTGACGTCATGGGTGGTGCCTTTTGCACCACCCGCACCACCCGTGCCAGAACCCCCACTCTGTATACTACTCACGTGATGTTTTTCATGCACTTTTTATTATTAAAAATACTCATGGGCTTTGTCGGTTTTCTTGGCTGTATTTCCAAATTTTCGACTGAAACGTTGTCTGTTTAATACTTCTTTCTGGAATCCGATTCTACTGAATTGTTTTTATCTCTATTATAAATGTAATTTTAATCTATTTTTTAATCTATTGCGTAGGGAAACCATTTAAAGGCTTGTTAAAAATAATCCCTTTTGAAACCTCCTAAAAACAATATAATTTTTACAACCAGAATTTAATAATGAAATCTAAGTTTTGCTTTGATATGTTCAACTTTCATTAAATGATTTAAATCAGTTTTGTCATAATTATCCCAAGGATTTAATATCATTTGTTTTTATTATTATCTGTTTGTTTTTATATTGGCTGTATATCAGAAGTGCTTATTTTGTTCAGGGGGTGGGTGGGTGGTGTTTCAAAAAATCAAAAAAGCATGTAAAAGCGGGTGAGGGGTTGTTGCGTTCATGTATGTATATATATATATATATATATATATATATATATATATATATATATATATATATATATATAGTTAAAAGCTTCTAGGACAGCGTCGGCCACGGTTGAAATCCAAATATTACCAGGGTTAAGTCACGTTGGCCTGAAAAACAGAGAAAATAATCTTCTCGACGTTTCGAGCGAAGGCCTTGCTAGCGAAGGCCATGCTATATATATATATATATATATATATATATATATATATATATATATATATATATATATATATAGCATGATCTAAGGATTTAGGGTGAAGGAAAATTCGAGTGTAGAATATATACATTTTAAGACCAAACCGGGAGCAGTTGCGAAAAATGCAACTACACAGGCCCTCCGGCAGGAATTGAACCCACGACCTTGCGATTCTAGTGCAATGCTCTGACCACTGAGTCACGGAGGCCGTTGCCGAGAGCTTGATCGCGAGTTCTGTATATATAATAAGGTGGTAATGCCAGGAGAGAATTGGGTATATTATAAATGATATTGGGCATTTCACTCGATTACATAGCATGTTCTAAGGATTTAGGGTGAAGGAAAATTCGAGTGTAGAATATATACATTTCAAGACCAAACCGGGAGCAGTTGCGAAAAATGCAACTACACAGGCCCTCCGGCAGGAATTGAACCCACGACCTTGCGATTCTATATATATATATATATATATATATATATATATATATATATATATATATATATATATATATATATATATGGTCAGCTGAGTGAAATACGTAGGTGGAAATGGGTGCATGGGTGGAGGTCTGCGAATACATTTGCGTACGTATGGTTGGGTTTGTGCATAGAAGACTGTGAAATAGCTTTGCTCTTTTTGTAGGTTTTAGCTGGGCGGCTAGCCTGATTTCTTGTAGTTTGTAGGATATTTTGTTGCCAGTTAATATCAGTCAGTGAATAGGAAAATCCGTAGGTATTATAGATTGTATATTGTATAGAACATTGTGTATAGATCTGTAGAACATTGTGTATTTTATAGATCGACTGGAAGATGCTTTCTACCACTGTGTGTCAGTTAACAAAACTAAAGCATTCAACAATGAGTTATCTTGGTTTGTCTTAACTGTCAATATTCTTGAGGTAAAATCTTCTGGTGATTTTTGTCGCATTTTAACTTTTCGTGTGTGTTTCATATTTAGCGCAACTTTCCATTGCATCAGTTTTGTCTACGCGGGTGGACCATTTATTGTTTAGTTTCCTTTGGAAGTGGGACATGCGCGGCATTGACTAATTTGTGTGTCACTACAGGAGTGGAGAAAGTGTCGGCGGAGCTCATTGCTTTGAGTTCCCATAATGTATTTTAGGATCCTATTTAACGACATTCGTGGACATCGTTAACGGTAACAGAAAGCAATAGAGTCGTGTGAATTAATGAGAAGATAATTTAAAGTGACTATCATCCCAAATACGTTATAACTGATATGGATTCTGTTTAAAGTGAATACTTTTATTTGAATTTTTATTTGTGATATTGATAATGAGAATGACGTCAAAGTAGGCATTTGTGTTTCTTTCCTCCTTTTCTTAAAATAAACTGCTTGAAAATTTTAATGAGAAAAATGATGAAATATCGAAAAGTCTACATTAACGTGCAAATTAGGTAATATTTCTTCTACAACAGAAATTGCGTATATAAAGTATGCATTCACAACATCTTCATTACTATTTTGGAAATACCAATATTTATCTAACAATAAATAAAAGCTCAGATCAAAAAATATTTTGACATTCAACTATACACTTTACATAGAATCGATACAATGTCGTATTTGGAGTTATAGGCACTTTAAACTGGTGAGAAGATCATGGACATTTATGAGTACACGACCCAACGGCTGATAAACTACACATAATACTTGTTCATTAAAATATAAAAATGTTTTAAAATTAAAAATTAACTTTAATTGCTCTTTTTTTATTTAGCGATATCTAGAAGTAAAAGAAGCGGAAGGTAATAATTATATTGACGGGGTATTTGCGTTGTAATAATCATTTTGACAAGATATTTGCGTTGTAATACTCATTTTGACGAGATAATAGATATTTGCGTTGTAATACTCATTTTGACGAGATATTTGCGTTGTAATAATCATATTGACGAGATATTTGCGTTGTTTTAAAGTAAGCATTACGGGAGGTTGTTGTCATTATCGTTGTCAACTCGTTTTTCTGGTTCTTTGTTTTCTCATTAACTGTCTCGTCGTCGTCGTCGTTTGTTTTGTTTTCTTTGACGCTTTGTTGTTTGTTTGTTTGTTTGTTTGTTTGTTTGTTTGTTTGTTTGTTTGTTTGTTTGTTTGTTTGTTTGTTTGTTTGTTTGTTTGTTTGTTTGTTTGTTTGTTTGTTTGTTTGTTTGTTTGTTTGTTTGCTTGTTTGTTGTGTAGTTGATTTCGCCGTCGCAACTGTCTGTTAATTTATGATTGAGATTGCGTGTTCAATTTATTTTAGTATTTGTAACTTTTGTAACATTTGGAATTGGCTTATGTTTGCAGAGTGCGGGCTAAGAAAAAATACTGTAATATTTTCTCAGTAATTGTAATTTTGTGTCTGTTTACATTCAGTGAAAAATCACTCTCCTGTATCAAGACTAAGTGTACTGCAGGAGGTCTACATGGTTTTGCTGTCCAGTTACTGCAACCTGGTTGAATTAAACTTAAAAGAAGCTGGAATAAGAAACGCCTCAAGGTCCCTGCTAAGGTGAAGACAGAAATTATTTTTATAGAAATTATTATAAATTGTTATTTTCTTCCATGATAAAATAGTTTAAAATAGTGGGGAGTCTGTGCTTTATGTTATACTGTCACGTAAAATATTATACACTTGATGTCTGGTCGCGAGGGAAAAAATTAGTTTTGTTTTCCCTCGAGTCTCGAAGACTCGGGAAACATCGAGACTCGAGGGAAGACAAAACTAAATGTTTCCCGAGGGATCAGATATTAAGTGCTTTGTTACACTGTATAGCTTGGTTTTCGTTGGATTTAAGCTGGTTTATGCTGTTTAGCTAGACTTTCACTAAGCAGTTGTTGCCTGAGCGGGCAATGATTGTTGCAATATTGCCCGCGCGGGAAAAGTTTGATTTGTCTAATCCCACGTGACCATAAATGAACCAATAGCAGTCCGAGTTACAACTAGCTAGCACCCAACATGAATGTACGTGCAATAATTAGCCTTGATGACATTACAATGGTGTTGAATGTGCAGTCTTATTAAGACAATTCAATGCCTGTTAACCCTACATAACCCTGTATATACTCTTGCCATGCTTTTGGGATTTATATTTTCTAGACTACATGTAATGCTAAACAATGTATGTATATAGTGTACTGATTAAATCATGAGTCAACAAACCGTGATAAAATAGTTTCTTTATTGTTGTACATAGACTCGATCAGCTGCTCTACCTAGCTGTAAATCTTGACAATGGATTGAGTAATTCAATGGATCTTGGTGATGCCGGTGAATGGGATGTAGCCATAACAGAAATAAGAGCACAACTTTATATGTTGAGTGGCCACTTACTTCTGCGTCTTGCAAATGAGGTAACTATCGTGTCTGTCTGCCTGTCTGTCTGTCTGTCTGTCTGTCTGTCTGTCTGTCTGTCTGTCTGTCTGTCTGTCTGTCTGTCTGTCTGTCTGTCTGTCTGTCTGTCTGTCTGTCTGTCTGTCTGTCTGTCTGTCTGTCTGTCTGTCTGTCTGTCTGTCTGTCTGTCTGTCTGTCTGTCTGTCTGTCTGTCTGTCTGTCTGTCTGTCTGTCTGTCTGTCTGTCTGTCTGTCTGTCTGTCTGTCTGTCCGTCTGTCCGTCTGTCCGTCTGTCCGTCTGTCCGTCTGTCCGTCTGTCCGTCTGTCCGTCTGTCCGTCTGTCCGTCTGTCCGTCTGTCCGTCTGTCCGTCTGTCCGTCTGTCCGTCTGTCCGTCTGTCCGTCTGTCCGTCTGTCCGTCTGTCCGTCTGTCCGTCTGTCCGTCTGTCCGTCTGTCCGTCTGTCCGTCTGTCCGTCTGTCCGTCTGTCCGTCTGTCCGTCTGTCCGTCTGTCCGTCTGTCCGTCTGTCCGTCTGTCCGTCTGTCCGTCTGTCCGTCTGTCCGTCTGTCCGTCTGTCCGTCTGTCCGTCTGTCCGTCTGTCCGTCTGTCCGTCTGTCCGCCTGCCTGCCTGCCTGCCTGCCTGCCTGCCTGTGTCTGTGCCAAATTCGTTTCTAGTTTTGTCCGAGATTTGGTATGTCTTGTCGAACTAGAATCAAGTTTATCTTATTTGAAAGAACACTTAACTCTTTCATGTGCGTCGTTGTTGTGAAACAACTTTATCTTTTTACTCTGTCTAACGCCAGACGATTTTACTCGTCAAAGGGATACATCTCAGAATGTCATGTTATATGAAAGGGTTAAAATGACATAGTAACATTTTTGCAGTTGTTCGTTTCCTTGCTTCATTATTGAGAGATTTCAGTTTGTTTGATATGCAAATTAAATATTTTGACGTATTAAAGAAACTGAAATATCTTAATAACGAAGCAAGGGAAAACTGCAGAAGATGTTACTATTATGTTAAGTGTTCTTTCAAATAAGACCGACTTGATTTTAAAGGTCACTGTATTTGTTTATGCAGAATGTTAAATGTTTATTTTGTATTTAGGGTTATTCGGCATGGTCGAAGGCATTGGAAATGGCTACTGCATGTTATATCACTTGTTTACGTGTACCCGAACCAGAAATGCAGTCTTCTTGGGCTGCAACAGCTTCAGCTCAACGAAATCCGTTAACCTGGTCCATTATGGCTGCTTCACGTCTTAGTCAGACTGGTAACTAGAACTTGTTTTCTTTTAAATTAGTCATTTGCTGTCCTTTTTTTTCCGGAATTGTATGATACTGAATTTTAAGTGCATTTCACAGGGGCGTTCCTGGCTCTGAGATTTTAGGGGTGGCCGCGAACACAATTTTTCCGACAAACAACAAAATTTTCCGACATACATATATATAGAATTATAGAAAAACATCTTCATAAAATGTGAGGTAAAATACATATAATAAATGTAATAGTAATAATATCATTTCAAAAAAAACTGTTATCACAGAGCTTTAGAAAGATACATGCATGGAAATTCACAACTCACAAGCCAAAATAAGTAATTAGCGCTCGCGAGTTTATACGCCTATATAGATATCAGATCTTGTCCTACAGAGCGTTGCTGTACGTGCCTATTGACTCTGCACGAACGAACGAACGAGAGAACTCGCATGCGGAATATAAAGCGCTTCTATAGGGCCAGCAAGTTGCACTGTTTTCCGATGAATTATGGAACAATCAAAATAATTGCTGCCTCCCATCAAGGGAGGCAGCACGCTATTCTTGACATCTCTCTTGGGTTACCTATGCTTTACTCGTGCTCAGTCTTTTTACCGAGCTATGTATGGCTATTGGCTGCGTATATCAATTTTCGGATTTGGAGATTTGGAGATGTTGGTTCTGAATCCCCCTGACCATGCCAACAGATGGGTATGATAGCAGTAAAGAGCCTGGGTACGAGGCTGCAGTGCGCTATCCACTGGCGCGGCCGTATAAAAATGCCGGCAGGTAATAGGATAGAAGGCCGGCCTAGCCTTTTATCCTTTTACCTGGCGTTTTTACACGTTTTGCTCGCATAATTTCCTTGTGGTCGAAGCTGTTCAAGACTTAACAAGACGCCTGGTCAGGCGTTCACTCGGGCTACTGCAAAATCACAGTGCTATATATAGTACGTGAAGGTACTGAAGTGTTATCGAAGCTGCAATCAAGTCTAAACATGACATTGGTCACAGACAAAAGCCAAAACACAATCCAGTTCTGAGTTCTCCGATAGAAAGCACAATATGAATTTGCAATACACTGACAAAACACGATTGCCTAGGCCTGTATTTAACGTATTTCCACATATGTACACAGCGTTCATATGCCGAGTCTCTTCGGGTATTAAATATCAACACAGCTATTAGCGGCATGTGCGATTGTAAGCGTATATAGGCAGCACTTCCTTGCGATAGCAACTTCTAGTATTTAACTGCATAATATTCAATAAAAAGAACAAGCATAAGTAAAACATCCGCGTTTCATTGTTTTCTTTTGCGTCTTTTGTTTACCATGTCTAAAATTCCGATAAAACCACAACGTTTACATTTCCGACACTTTCCAACGTTAAGGGGGACCATGCCACCCCTGGCCACGACGCCCCTGGCATTTAATCTCGTCATCACATATTTCATCATTTCATATTCCGATTTTTCTTTTACTCAGTAATTTTGCAAGATTATTACTTCCGTGTTTTATATTGTCATGTTTATTTTTAAGACCACATACATATGATTTCCCCCATATACAATTATATAGTCAATTTTAACTCTCCCCCAGCCTCGATACGTTCGTTCCTGTTATATATCATACACGAGGAGGAGTGTTTCATCAGGATTTCCAAACACCGAGACTATTGTTGAAAACCGAGACGAAGCCAAGGTTTTTGAACAAATTTCGAGGTGTTTGGAAATCCTGATGAAACACTCTTCCGAGTGTATGATATAGCTTCTCAAACAAATCAGTATTTTAAGAGAAAATCGAGGCGAAAGTTGGCTTAAAACCTCCGTCTCGGTACTGATTTCCTTTGTTTTCGGTTCATGAATTATTAATGAGTTTGAGAAGCTAATTTCTTGCCTGGAAATTTCAAAACATCTTTGTAACTCGAATAAGTCGGGGGGGGGGGGGGGAGTTGGCATTGAGTCAATCGTCAGATGAAAACGATCTATATTGTGAAACTATATAATGAATATTTAGTACAATATACTTTTTACTATATTTTTTCTATGACATAAACGCTTTTCAAGTTATTTTTCTTCAATGATGAGCGTATTTTCAAAACGTTACGCTTTATAACTTGTACTGTATGCCTGTTTTAGGTCATTTGGTTCTTGCTACACTGGATCGTTACGGAGAAGAGAAAATTGACAGTCTTTTGTTAAATTGGTGTTCTCCTCAGGTCAGAAACGCATTCATCACTTTACCAACATTAGTGAATATGGGGTTTAGAAAACGAGTTGCTTCGACTACAATTGAGTAAAGAAAATCAAGCGCTTGCAGTGAATATGATATGTTTGTCATTCTGATTTATTTTTTTTCACAGGCCTTAGGCATATATAGGGTTTATATTTTCTGCAGATCTAAAAGCTGCCGTTACACAGTGCAATTCTGCAAGTCAAAGTTAACGTCTAAAGTACTTTATAAATACTAATAAGGAGGGCATGTATACGTATAGTGGCGTTTATGTGTAAATTAAGGGTGAGGTATTGTGTTCATAAACCTTCTTGTATGCTAACTCTTGTAAGCGTGTTACTCGAAAAGTGATATTATCTGGGTTACCTTACCAAAACATAGTTAATAGAACATATACATGGTTTGGAAACTCGTTCAAAGTGATTGTTCAATGTTTTCGTGCAAGTTTATGGAAATTTGTACAATTTCACGGTATTATTGTATTTTCTGTATATTGAAGCAGTCCTCCAATAGCAACGCTCGGGTTTAATTAGTGAGTTGCTTCATCGCACGTGTTGTGGTGCTTCATCGTCACGTGTCCATAGAATTTACTTCCATGCATTGTCAGTTCAACATGACCATGCTTCATGTTGAAAGACAATAGAGCTTCCAAACCATGTATATGTTCTATTAACTATGCCCAAACAAAACCATAAGCCATACATCAAAGTGGTTAACAATGAGCTACACTTCAGGTTGAGGGTGGCAAATAAGGTGCACAATCTTTTGTTTTACATTCATTAATATTTATAAAGCAACGCTGCTATTGGTTGATTGCTTCATTATACCAAAAATACAATGTGTTCAGCAAGCCTTAAGGTGAAATAAGGTGCACAAACGTGAACAAAAACCTAGAACAAAGACTTTGGCCGCGTTTGTGGCCAGACAATTTATTTCTAGGGACTATGCCTAAGCCTAGCACTAGTCAGTAATCAAATTTATCACCTAGCTATATAGAATATAATAAAAAAAAAATTCACTAGTAATGGCTTTACCATTTACATGTAAATTTAATATAAATTGCAAAAGTATTGCATTTTGATGATAATTTTTAGATACGTTTTTAGTGTTTTCAGCTTGAGTTGGTAAAGTTTTCTCGTATGTTTTTTATGTACAAGCTGTCGTAAGTAAACTCAGAAGAACTCTGAGCTCCAGACGGGACTCGGACCCACAACCTTCCAAATGCCAGCCGGACGCTCTCACTATTGAGCCACTGGAACTCAGCTGGTAGACCGATGTTGGTTTCGATATTTATACGCCTGGGAACTAGTCAGTCCGTACGTGTATCACAAGTACTTGTTGGGCTACAAGTCGCATTGTGTCCGTTTATTTTCAGTAAATGTATGTGAGTTTTTCTCTGAGTTTACTTACGACACCTTGTACAACAAAAAACATACGAGAAATTTTTGATTACATTTTTTTTCGTGTGAGAATAAGAGTCGAGTGGCGTGACTGCATGTTGTTTTTTTACACGGTGCGATGTCATTTGCTTCTGGTCTATTACAGCACATACACACGGGAAAATGTAATCTATTTGTTTTATAGAATAAAATTTCAAGTGGCTAATCAAAGGAATTTTGGGGCAGGGAAAAAATAGAGAAAGTCTGCTGACGTGATTTGACGTGGATTTGACGCTATATATGTGTCCTTTAATAGAAATCACGGTGAACAACCAATGAAAATGAACAAAAAAGTCACGTTATTGTGCGAAAACAGTCTCCTATAACAGACACTAGTTTTACCCGCGTTGTAGGTTTTCTCGCAACGCGAGTGAAAAATAGCGTCCGCTATCGTAGGTCTTGAAACGGTCTCCCAACGGCGGTGCAATGCGGTTTCACATTAAATTAAACTTGTTACTATAAAAATCTAAGAGGGGGGGGGGGGGGGTCGATATCATCGTCACAACTTTGTACATGGACATGCAGTAATACCTAGTCCTTTTGTTGCAGGGACAAGAAGATATTCTGACTACTCTCTACGGACACAATCACGACTTTTCCAAGGTACTATACTACTGTATGTCTTACTTTAGAACGGAGTTGTAAGGCAGGTTTATGGTAAGCATAATCATATGATAGTGAGTGCAGGTAAGGATTTACACTGCAATTTTATAATATGTGTAAATTATGGAAAACTTGCACAATTTAATTTGGCACTTCGCTCGTGTATAGTCACTTCACAATCAAAATATAATAAGGTTGGATGTACTACCGAAACCTGGAACGTAGAAGTCTAACGTTTCTCTCAGACAAAGGGCCATCGCTCGAAACGTTAAACTTATATTCCATGTTTCGGCAGTATTATTATACAACTTTACAGTATTTACAGTATTATTATACATTTACAGTATTATTATACATTAAAAACTGTCCAAATAACGCTAAAAATGAGTGCAAATATACAGCGATATTTGGATAGTTAGTTATTTCACTGGTTATTTGGATTGTTAGCCAATCAAATTTATTACATGGTAGACTACTTCATATATGCTTATTTTATCCTGGTGCAAGTCACGCTACTTCTCTGGCCTTTTTAGAGTTTTACTTTTCCATAAGAATTTGTTGATCAGAGCAGTTGTATAATAAATCTCTTATAAGATGTTTTGGTGTGTAGTATCGCCGTATATTTTTACTTTGTATTTTGACTCGCCCTGCGGGCTCGTCAAAATACGGCACAACTCGTTAAAATATACAGCGATACTACACACCCAAACATCTAATAAGATATATATATATATATATATATATATATATATATATCGATTTGTGTTTCAACACTGCCTACGCAGCACACTACTTTGATTTTATAGTCACTCAGCTTGTGTATGTTTACTTTGTGTATTTTCCCAGTTGTTCTTGAGTGAAGATGAATCTTTTCTAATACCAGAGTTTGTTATTCCCGAAGATCTTATTAAATACGATGAAGGTACTTTTGTACTCTTTAGTATATATTTATAGTATTATATATTTATATATATGATAGATCCCATCCTTTGTAAAGTGCAGCATTTTGATTGGTCCGTTTGCGATCAGATATTAGACTATAGTACTCTGAGTATACGGACCGTTTGCAGTTGTGATTTTCTTTTGGAACATATCAAACCACTTCAAAAGACAATCGAAATATAGTAAGGTTTGATATACTGCCGAAACAGAGAACGTAGGAATCTAAAGTTTCGAGCGAGATAGATAGCTAGTTTTTATTAAGTAATACGATTACAACCAAAAATGGCTGAATTGTGTACAGTCTTTACAAATTTAGAGGATTACTACAATAAATATCAGTCAGAGAGAAGGGCCCTCGCTCGAAACGTTAGACTCCTACGTTCTCTATTTCAGCAGTATATCAAACCTTATTATATTTCGATTGTTTCAACACTGCCTACGCAGCACGCTACTTTTATTTCATTGCAAAAGACGATGATTTTGAAAAATGTTTTTGATCGTTTTCCTTATGAATTGTTAGTTTTTTGTTTGTGTTTAAATAATGACTTAGTATATATAAAGGCTTGCTAAACTAAATTTTGTTTTTGAAAACAAGGGCTGTACATTTTCATTTAATATTATGAATAATTTACTGACAAAAATTATTGATGCAATTGTCCCCGAGCCGGGTGGAGGGCCGAAGGCTCGGAGCCCGGTGAGGGTGCTAATCTCGACATGCGTGGAGTCCATTTTACACGCGTGGAGAAAAAGCGAGGGAGACGTAATCTCGGAAATAGTTTATTTATTTATATATTTATTTATTATTTATTTATTATTTATTTATTTATTTATTTATTTATTTATTTATTTATTTATTTATTTATTTATTTATTTATTTATTTATTTATTTATTTATATATATATATATATATATATATATATATATATATATATATATATATATATATATATATATATATATATATATGTTTGGTACGGTGTCACGCGGTAAGAATTGTTGGACACTGGTGACTAGCGATGCAGAAAACTAAATCTGTCAGTATTATTTTTGCTTTCGTTTATTACCAAATGGAGCCTGCTCTACTTAAATTAAAAGAGAACAACGAAGAAAAGGATACAAACAGCCGGTTTAATATATCTTGAAGCGAAACGAGAGGACCTGAAGAAACCAAACGCCGTATGGTAAACAAAACCTCGATCTGAATTGCAGTGTTTGTCGTCACTCAGTGGTCTCAAAATCTTTCAAGTTTATAACGGTAGGGGATTTGTATTTTGTCCTTATGTCCTAAAACAATATACAGCTTCACGTTTTCGTGCTTTCCCTTTGCTCGTCCAAATTAACCATAAGTCAGCTTAACTAAAGCTAACTTAAAACACTTAGGCTTATATCACGCTTATATTAACCGTGGTGGACGTGGGCTTTGTCAGTTTTCTTGGCTGTGATTCCAAATTTTCGACTGAAACGTTGTCTGTTTAATACTTCTTTCTGGAATCCGATTCTACTGAATTGTTTTTATCTCAGACTCTATTATAAATGTAATTTTTGAGCTGTCAACTTTTAATTCTGTCTTTGCAAAATGTACATGCATAGAGAAGCCATTTAAAGGCTTGCTAGAAATAATCCCTTTTGAAACCTCCTAAAAACAATATATTTTTTACAACCAAAATTTAATAATGAAATCTAAGTTTTGCTTTGATATGTTCAACTTTCATTAAATGATTTAAATCAGTTTTGTCATCCTATCGACCTATCCATAAATTCTATAATTTAATATCCCAAGGATTTAATATCATTTCTTTTTATAGTTGTTTGTTTTTATACTGGCTGTATAATCAGGAGTGCTTATTTTAATCAGGGGGTGGGTGAGGGGTGTTTCAAAAAAGCATGTAAACCCCATTCTCCGCACGCTCAACCTCGTCCCCTCGAGAGACAGGCTTGATCCAAGTCTAACGGGCGAGGGGTTGTTGCGTTCATGTATTTCTAGTTTGATGTAATTCTGTTAGGTCCATTGCTCTTCAACATATTTTATTAACGACGTCAATGACTCAGTCAATATCTCTTCATTACGACTTTATGCGGACGATACTACTCAGTATACGGCTAACGCGTGCCCCACATCTCTCCAATTTACAGTTAACCACGACATAAAAATATTGAGCGACTGGTTTAATGAGAACTTCTTGCAAGTTAACGCTTCCAAGACACAGGCTATGACTTTGGGTAAATCGTTATACAATTATGAGTTTTCCATTGCCACAAAGAAGATTGAGATTGAGCCAACACTCAAGATACTTGATGTAACACTGGATAAGACGCTATCGTACAAGCCCCACGTCACCAACATGTTAAAGAAAGCATACTCGAAGATTGCTGCTTTGCGCAGAATCAAGCGTCTTGCTCCATCTACAACGATGATTACACTCCACAAAAGCTATATACTACCACACTTGGAATACTGTTCACCAATCCTTCTAGGAATATCTAAAGCACTAAACACTAAGTTAGAAAATGTTAACTTCTATGCGTTAAGAACTCTATTAAATTTAGGATCCACTATAAAATACGACACCTGTCTATCTATCGCTAACATGGTCTCGCTAGAGCAGAGAAGTTTTGAACAATCACTTATATTATTCTTTAAATGTTTCAAGATGCAAGGTCCAAGTTATATTTCTGATCTTTTTACTCCTCGACTTACACCTTACAACCTACGTAGTTCCATATCACATATCTGGAACCAACTACCAACTGCTGCTAAATCTTCTACTTCTATGTCTGAATTTCGTTCCCAAATTAAGGGAATGAGTTTTTCCGGCTGCCAATGCAACAGGTGCTTATAGACCGTACTGTGTAATTGAATTACTATTATTATTGTAAATAGATCTTCATAATTATCTATATTGCTCTTTATAACTATTATTTTTAAACCTAGTGTTATTGTTATACCTATTTATTACTTGTAATCTATTTATTTATATTTATTTTAATGGTCGAGCGTTTGCAACACGAGCCTCTGGCTCGGGAGAATGGGCAACCACTCCCCACGTCCATCGACAATAAATAAATAAATATTGTATTGTATTAATATTGTATTGTATTCGCTGAAAGGCCCCAACCTCGTACCCAGGGCGTTCGTGGGAACGCCTTGGCAAAGGCTGGAGATCACGTGACAAAATATACCAATATATTTGGAAAATTTTCCCGCCAGCTGAAAACGTATTGGGTTTGTGCAGGCGAACTGTGAAAAGCTGGGTCCTTCCATCGTACTGAACTCGCCGGAAAATCTCCGTCAAAATCCAGCTTTTCCATGCCAGGGCGTTTTCTCGCCTCGCCGCATTTCCCACGAACGTTCTGGAGACAAGGTTGAAACAGTGAGTTCTATATATAACTGAAGTGATATCTGCTGGTCAATGACCGGGCATGTAGGCCTGAAGTACGTATAGTTCCAGTCTCCTACGCGGTCTTTTTACCAAATCAGACTTGACCAGACCGCTTAGAAGACTGGAGCTATACGTACTTCAGGCCTACATGCCCGGCACGTTGTCCGCCACAAAGTTATCCCTCCAGTTATATATAGAGCTCACTGGGTTGAAAAGGCTCTTAGGGGGGCAAGAAATTTGTATACTTTTTTCTAAGTAAATATATTTTGTGTTTCCTGTGAAAAAGGCACTAGTCATTCCAATAATTATTTTTTGTGTTCAATCTATTTTGTTATTTTTTAGTATTTATTACCGAGAATCCTTTAAACCTTCAACTTATTGTTTGGGTCGGACTTCACTGGTATCAACATGACCAACATATCAAGCCCGGAGGTAAGTAGCCTGTGTGGCTATACTTGATTTTGATAATCCTTCTCGTTTTCATTTTCTGATTCTTAGGAGGCCTTATGTTTAAACTTCTTTAAACGTAATCACTAAATTACAAATCTTGCCTCATTTAACGACATACAGCTAGTTAACAATAGAAATAAAGTTAAAGTACTAAAGTTTAATAATGATTAATTGCTAACATAGTCCCTATAATTAAATTCTAGGGACTATGATTTAAATGAATAACATGTAACTTGGATGCCAATGATCGTGTTAGTACATTAATAAAAACACGCTCGATGCTCACAAATATTCAGGGTGGCCTGTTTAGCTGGTTGTGGGAAACCAGAACTCCAACCCCTAATACCTCAAGCTACGCAGACTACAATTTATGCCCTACTCACAAGATTATTGGAAATGCATGCTATAACCCTTTATAGCTCCCTATCCCTCCACCCTTGGGTAGGTTTTGTTTTGAATCTAACCAGTTTTGTATTGCTATATAGTGGGTGTATTGGCAAGTCGGATGTTTCATGGATTGCGTATGGATGTTCGCGACATACGTCAATGTGCAGCTGATTTCATCTGCCTCAGAGATGTCGAGGTAAAAAGACTGTGATTATCAAGTTATTACAAACACTGCGGAAAAACGTCTGCGCATGTGCTAGTTACTTAGTAGTTTATATTACGAAATCAATATGGCGGGTGGTTTGGATGACACTTTTTAAAACAAATTAACTTGGCTTATTTTTCACATGCCTCGGTTTCCATTGTTCTTTTAGGGGAATATATTCAATAGCCCCTGGCAAAACAATAGATTAATATCCCCCTCTAATATTCCCCTCTAAATCTCTAATATTCCCCTCTACCATTCCCCGCTATAATATTCTCCTCTAATCTTCCCCCGCACCACTCCTTATCTTATAAAATTCTGTCAACCTCGCCATGTGAAAAATCCTCGGAGATATTTCATATATCCCCTCGTGGCCTCAAAATAACCTATACTTGATAACATGTCTTTAATATCTTTTTAATTTATGACTTTCTGATTAATAAACTAATAAGATAATTAAATTACTAAGATAATCCTAATAATATAAACGATCTTTTTTGATAACATCGCCACAGTCGTATCATCCGCAATATTGTTTTAATACTATGCCTAATTAACTTGGAAGTTAGTGACGTCACAAGCTGGATAAATATTATAAAATCACACTTTGCTGATAGCCACTCGCGGCGGAACCTTTGAAGTTTATGTCCGAGTGCTTTCCCTGCTTTTTAAAGTATTGTAGTACAATGATGTGAAAACAACATTCACTAAGAGCGAACTTTAGACATGCATACATATCGGTATAACTATAAGTAAAGATTTTGTTTTACCAAGCTTGTGACGTCAGATGCAAATCAAAAAAATAGTTCAAGATGGCGGATGACAAGATTGTCGAGATTAGCGATGTTGTAGTTGAGAAAAGTCGTTCATATTACGTGAAGTACATCAGGAAGTAGGTTTTTAAATAAAGAAAAACAGGAATTAAAAATTATGATCTTTGTTGCTCATACCCTTAAAATTCTTTATTCAACTGATTGGTATGTATGGTGTAATAACAGTGTGATAGGTGGTTATCACTCGTTTTTGAATGGTAAAGAGTGTGATAACACTTACCACACCGTTTATTAGCCTGTCTGCAGACACTTGTGCTTCTGCTGCTGGAAATACGAGCGTCTGCTTGCAAGCTAACCCATCTCATACTAATGAGTATTTTGATTTCTACTCTTGAAGTTTCTTTCTCTGTAAATTAAATAAAAAATAATTTCATTGCAGAAGAGTCATGATATGAGATGGTGAATGAATATTCACTCGTGTGATAAAGAATTTAACATCGTTTATCACACTTGTAACCATTGTTTAACTCTTACTAAAGCGATCAGGGAAATGTTATAATTTAAAATATTATACCTCAACTGTAAATTGCCCAATCAGATAGCTAGATTTTTACCACGTGACCAGTTAGTTAATCGTCGAACTACCCTCCACTTTGTGGTATGTAATTAATTGAAGTGAAATACCCCGCTGTGGCGGTTAAATGTTAAGCTAACTTTTTAAGAAATTTTTTTGTGAAAAGATTATGTTTCGGTATAATATATCAATTATAGGCCCTTCGCTCGGGGTATTCCCCCAAAAAATACCACTCGAGATGAAATATCCCTCGGATATCCCTCGCTCCAGGTCTATAATTGATAAATATCAGTACGTTAAATAGCAACTAATAATCTAAAATACTGATGAATTATATATAAAATATGAATGCTGTTTTCTAAGTGTCTTTTCGCTTTCTCTGGGTGCAAGGTATATGTTTTCTTAGGATGTTTAGCTGTTGTCACCTGTCTATATTAGCGGGGACAAATGCAGGATTTCACTGTGAAGATTTCTTATCTCATTGTATATAGGTTTTTAGAAATTTTTTGTTCTTACAAATTGAGTTTTTTTTCTCTTTTTGATATTTTTATTTACAGGCGTTTGTTTATGCAGTGGTCAAATGTTGCGCCCAGACCATTTTCGAAGACGTTGATGTTGTTTATGAGTATTACCAACCCAAGTTATTACCTCTCTGTTTATCTTTACCTCTTTGCATTCCTTCACAATATCAATGGTGGAATGCTGCGTACACACTTTACAATGGCACTGTCAGGTACTTTATTTCTTACTAAAGGGTTATTTAGTTTTGGTTTATATTCGATGCCTTATGTTTTAACTTTGAAGCTATTCCAAAACAAACGCCTAGGGTTTTACTTACAGTCGGCGATGCCTGCATGGTAGGTATCGCCCGACACTTTTAGCCGGATGAATCCACCCGGCACTCATAAGGCTTGTCAAGTGTGTTCAGCGACTCTTCCTAATAAAATAATATTGGGATTTTGATTGACTTTCGAAAAGCTAAAAAACCCCACTTGTCTGGCGGCTCGTGTTTTTGTTGCGCAACATCCCGCGTGGCGCGTGTTTGTCGCAGTATCCAAACACGGGAAACCATTAAGGCCTATCTACACGATACGATTGTCGTATACGATTGTCATTCTGGCGTATGCAAATTTGTGCACGTACACAATTCTGGTTCATGATTCGATGGTGAATGTCGAAAAACATCGTTTACGCAATTTGTGGTGAATCACATACATCACGATGACAATTGTATACAACAGTCGTATCGTGTAGATAGGCTTTTAGGTACGTCTTTAGTGTCATTTCCACTGAACACGGATCTACCGTTCGTACATACAGATATGATCTACCTGATATATAGCGACTGTACTTAGCGTAATCTTTATATCATACTTAAGCCTACTGCGATTTTCTGTGATTTTCTTCTTCAGCGTTTCAGATTCTGGTAAAGTCAAACTGACTGTTCAACGTGGCTTAGAGCAAATACGAGCATTGAAAGACCATGGGATACATCCACGACTTGTCACTTATTTAGCAACGAACTTTGGACAGAAAGTAAGAATAATTATTATTTTCTCTGAAATACTATTTAAGAAATGGTTCATGGTTTGTCGTGCTCCATCGATTTATGGATACACGCGGGAAGTCCCAAGAGCACGATAAAAGCGTAAGAGTTGGTCGAGGCGTAGATTTTTTAGTGCTCTCCAACTTCCCAAGCGCATCCATAACTCGATGGAGCACGACAAACCATAAACCATTTCTTTTATAACAGAGAATCAAACACAAAACAACGGAAAACAATATTTATTTCGCTGATTAAAAATGATTTTCTCATTACGTTTGAAATTACCGTGCTCCATCGCGTTATGGAGCATGCATGGTAGCCAATCAGAAACGCCGTTGTATTACATCTATGTTATAAAATTCTTTTTTCTGGTTCACATTGTTCGTGTTAGTTAGTTAATTAGCTTGATTAATTAATATATCTTTTGTGTAGTCCTTGATGCTAAAAGATGCCGCTGGATATAAAGATTGGTACTATTCAGAACATTGGAAGGTATTGCCCAATTATGATGTTCGAATTATCCCCGAGCCTGGACAGCGAGGGTGCTAATCCCGACCGGCGTAAAGGATCTTATACGCGAGTTTACAAGGCGGGCCAAATCTCGCATTCCTCTTAATAATATCAAAACATTATGACAAATGTATTTGTACACGTTTCTCTCTGACGAAGGGCCTTCGCTCGAAACGTTAGGCCTAGACTCCTACGTTCTCTGTTTCGGCAGTATATCTAACCTTACTATATTTCGATTGTTGTTTCTACACTGCCTACGCAGCACGCTACTTTTATTACACTATTTGTAGTAAGGTTTGATATACTGCCTATTGGAGTCTAACGTTTCGAGCGAAGGCCCTCTGACAAAGGTTATATGCAAATCGCTTATATGCAAAAGTCGCTTATATGCAAAGATTTTGGAAACCCCAAATTATATGAAAATCTGTTCCTTTAATCTGCTTATATGCAAAAGTCGCTTATATGCAAAATCCGCTTATAGCGACTGGCAAAAACGATTTGCATATAAGTGGCGGTGACTGTATATCAAACCTTACTATATTTCGATTGTTGTTTCAACACTGCCTACGCAGCACACTACTAGCTTTATTTCAAATGTATTTGCAGCTCGGCATTATATAAAAGAAAATTTTAATAAATAAAACATGTTTGACTCTCGCTAAGAGTTGTTGGAGAACGTTTCAGCTACAATATATAGCTTTCTTGGCTAGTGGGGCCCATCTTGTTTATAGTACACCATTAATTTAGCTGAAGAAGGCTACATATCTTAGCCGAAACGTCCTGTAAAAATCTTAGCCGTTATTAAACCTCTTTTAATTATTAAAACTCTTCTATCATGGCAAATGTCGATGTATTAAACAGTTAAAGCTTTTCAACTTGGCGACTTTTCCAATCAAGCAAATTGGAAAAGATGTCCAAAAAATTTGTTAGGGAAAAAAGTGCAGGACTGTAATTTGTGTTACGGAAAACTAACATTTTTGGTCGAATGATGTAATAGTCTGGTCTACACTGTAGTTTATATTTATATATTTATATAATGTATGACCATATTTTTTTGTCAGAGTTTGCAGCTGAGAAGTCTTCACTACTGGAAAGTTGCCTTGACTATTTTCGAGAATACGAGGAGGTATTTGATTGTTTAAGCCATAAATAATAATAATAAAATAATAATAATAATAATAATAATAATAATAATAATAATAATAATAATAATAATAATAATAATAATAGTAATAACGATAACGATAACGATAACGATAACGATAATGATAATGATAATGATAATGATAATAATAATAATAATAAACATTATTTCCATGTCAATGTATTAAGCTGTATTATAAAATAAGGTGCCCTCTACGCACGCTTTAATTGACTGGGCTCCGTGCATTTATAAGAGAACAGAGATCATGAATGACGTAAAATGGCGTCAGCTGGCCGGAAAAGCCCGCCAAATTCCTAAACTACCTCACTTTTAGTTTGATTTTTCCTCTTCTTATTTTATAAAACAAATAAAACATACCGCTCCTGTGCATATGTACTCTTATAAAGGTACGTTTGACGTCATTTGAACACGAAAGAAGTGTAAAGGCACTCGGCTGTCGCCTCGTGCCTCTACTCAACTTCTTTCGTGTTCAAATGACGTCAAACGTGCCTTGTAAGAGTACATATGCACGGAGCTTTATGTTTTATTTGTTAACTGGCTAATTGGGGACACTATTTAACTGTTACAATTTAAAATGACGTTATAAGAATTTATATATTACAACATATATTACAGTGTAACTACATTATTTACATTATAAAAAAAGTAAAAAATGACAAAAAAATTATAATAATAAAATAAATATTTATTTCTACCACGTTATTTAAATGATCTAGAAAAAAAGCGTTCTTTTTATTTTGAGCACAGTCCACAGTTCTTACAACCACTATCTAAAATATTTTCTAAATCTTTTTTCTTATATTCTTTCTAAAGGATTCTAAGCTTACGTTATCTCTGTCTTCCTTTTCCAACTTTGACCACAAATAAGGTCCAAAGTATCTGTACATGCAATTTGTAGCTACTGACCAGATAGCTACTGGGAGGAGGCAGGGTGGCAGTGTTAGACCGTTTGAAAGTAGCTACTAGAAATACATGAACGCAATAACCCCTCGCCCGCTTTTGCATGAATTTTTGTAAATACCTCCTGATATTCCCCTTGCGCTCTTTTTTATTGGGGGACTGGAAATAACCACTCCTGTTGATTAAAATATAGTTTTAATTCTAGTAGAATATTTGAAATAAAAAAACTGCAGTTTTAATAAATCTATTTTTTGAAGGAAAAAGTAACGAGGAACAAAGAAAAATTTAAGGATGATATTTCGTGAAAAATATTGAGATAAAGGAAATTGCACGTCGCTTCCAGGGTTTGAACTCGACCATATTACCGTGCAAGTCGACTATGTTAACCACCAGACTACCGAGGCAGGTGGCAAAATTTTGTCAAAATATTAGGGTTATATTGTACACTTCTTTCTCTCCATGTTTACAAAAAACATCGCTACAGCATCTGAAAAAATTTTTGCCTGCCGCGGCAATATTCTTTTATGACATTTCAAAGTGCTGAAATTGTTTTCACCTACATGTTAATAAATATTTCAACAGCATTTGTACGTTTTACAGAAGAAAAATGCTCCTTTTCCGATTTTTATGCCAAATTATGGACAAGCTACGTTAGTCACAAGTGGTTTTGACAATAAGAAAACTATTTGAAAAAAGACATTAAGACGGCAGCCACAGATAAAATTTTAAGGACACACAAAAGAGAAACAAAATTAACAGTGATAGGATATACATAAGGAACGTGGGAAACTCGAACAGTTTTGCTACTAAATGTTCGTGATTACTGACAGCGGCCTCTCTATATTTTTACCGTAAACTTAAACCGTTTCGCCGGCCTTTATTTCTTCGTCGGTTTTCAAGTTTCACTCTTGCTTTCTCCTCCTTTTGAGTTTCGATTTGACAGGTTTCCTTCTACTCAAGACGTTGTTTTGCTTTATACGTAGACGTTGATTTGTTTCTATTCTTTCAAAAGTGATATACGTTTCCCAAAAACTCCTTTCTCAAGTCTTTTTGTCAAGAATAAATTATGTTGTTAGTTCAAATCTTTTTGTCAAGAACTATATTGTCCCCAGTGCCCCACAATCTTAACCGCGCATGGTCCGTCCACACATATATACAAATAAATAAATAAATATTCAGATCACAGAAATTCGTTCGCATATCGCGTTTGTCCACGCGTGTAAAATGGCTCCACGCGTGTCGAGATTAGCACCCTCACCGGGCTCCGGGCCTTCGGCCCGTCGCCCGGCTCGGGAATTATAATAATATACATGAAAATTCTTTGACGGAGAGGAGTGCAATTTTAGTGTAATTCAGTGCAGAAAAATGAAATACAGTGCAGATTTTGTAATTTTTTAAATTTGCACAAAAATCATTTTTTACTAGAAAAAAAGCTCTTCCTGTTAATTTTTTTTCCATGTATGTTATTTGAACAAAGCATTTTGATTAGAAAGATTCTCTTTATGATAAATTTTTTCATGTATATTATTAATAAGTAATAGCATGATTTCTCGTGCGATTTGAAAAAAACACGCACTCATGAGTTTTTCAAAGACCTCAAATAGCACTCGTCCTTCCGACTCTTCCATTTTTATAGTCTTTGAAAAACTCACTCGTGCATGTTTTTTCCAAATTGCACTCGAAACCATGCTTATTACCTATACTAATTATGGTGATTGATGAAAACAAGAGTCCGAAATGCGAGCTGTTATAGGGGAGTGTTACAAAGTTTTTGGAGAATTTGTGAATTTCAGATTATGGTTTACTTATGTTTTTGTCTTGCTTTACTACTTTTTGCTTTTTTATATTTCATTTCTCAGAAACAAGAATCCTGGCTGTCCAAAAGATCCTCTTTTCCCTCATAATTTGAGCCATCTTGAGGTACGTGTGTTTGTCTATAGGAACGTAAGTTTGCGCAGATAGTTGGTAAAGTCACGGCTTCTTATACAGCGATCAGTTGTATTTTACACTGCTGAAGTCAACCGCGTTCCTTATCTGTGGATGACATTAGGGACCTTATTTACAATCTACGACAGCAACTTCAACGACGACACCCTTCAAACAAAATGTAATTCTTTTTACAGCTCTTTTGCAATTCTTTGTGAGTTGACGTCATATAAGACAATACGACGTCTTTATTACTCATTCAAAGTTGCACGAGAACTGTTGCTTAAAGTGCCTATGAAACGAAAATTAATTTGTCTTATTTGAAAGAACAGGTAAAAGTTATATATCTTTGCTATTATCAAATATAATAATCACTTGAAAATCTACATGTTTAGTGTTTTGTGCGAAACGCATCCACATGCTTCCTTCGAATTAATTTGGTCTGATTAAAAGAAAAGATAGTAAGATACCTAACCTTCTCCTATAGCTCATTATCCATCTTCGACGTCAAAATGTTTAATTGCATATCAAACAAACTAAAATATCTCCACAACGAAGCAAGGAAACGAAAAACTGCAAAAGATATTACTTTATAATTTTCAGTGTTCTTACAAATAAGACAAACTTAATTTTCGTGTCAAATGCACTTTAAGACTGGCTTCAATACGGATTCATCTACTGTTTTAGCAATACTGGAAGTCACAAAAACAGTATTATATAGTAATCAGTTTACCGCGACTTTCTCCAATCGCAAAATTTATATTGCGTCAGTAAACGGTTACCGTCGTCCGTGTATCGGTTTCTACTCCATCCAGAGCCCGGCCGATTCTTAAAAAGTCCTAAAGAGTTTTATTTTGAAAAAGTGTTAAATTCACATTAGCGCTTTAGGTCAGCTTTAAAGACATTCAATTTCTACTCAAGTTGACTTTTGAAAGATTAATAGACGAGTTTCAGCGTGTTGCGCGCGCATCATTTTTCAAAAAAACTGGCAAACTCCACTCAAAGTAAACATATTGTTTAAAATCAATCAAAGTATAGGCACAGTTTCTGGATGTTTAACACTGTTATTCTGCTGTTGTTGGCTCGCTAGCAAGTCTGTTTGCCATTGCTTACTTTGTGGGGAGCCCGCCAATTCCTTTGCAAAATGATGCGCGCGCAATACCCTGCAATTCGCCTATACGTATAGGCCATGTCCACACGTATGCGTTTTTATAGCGTTTTTACATTGTTCTCGGTCCTCAGGGGAGCAGAAAACAATGGTCTCATTACCTGAAACAATATAAAAACGCTAGGAAAACGTATACGTGTGGATGGGATCTTAATTTCTATTCCTGCGGATTACTCCTTTCGGATTTATAGATATTTTAATTTGAGAGAAAAAGAAGGTCTTGATTTTTCCAAATTTGGGTCTTCAAAAGTCTTCAAAAAGGGTCTTAAATTTGCTGAATTGTTAGCTGCAAGAACCATGTTATACTATAGATTGATTAACACTGCAAATACCCCCGGATAACCGTAGTTGTTGGGAGAATATATTGTGAATTGGATAAAACAAGAACACCGTTTCTATGCATGCAGTTGTCTGGATATAGTTCGAACTGTAGAACGGCGCACAGTTTCTCAAAGATGCGAGTTCAATTTCCATTCGGGGTTGACTAATTTGGCATGCAGTGTTAGCTAATCGTAAAATTTTGTCTTCGAGGATGATTCTTGAATATAAAGTTTTGTTGTTTTGTTCAACGTTTGTTTACTATGTTTCATAGAAATTGTTTATTTAGGAACGTGACGCTCAACGGTATTTTCGAGAAGCTTGCATGATTCTGGGAGAAGCAGCCGTAGAAAAAGGAGATTTTGAACATGCATTAAGGCTTTTTAATCGTGTAGAAACATCACATGCAGCTTGGAATGAGGCACAGGTATAAAATGTATAATTTATTTGAATGTGTCGTTGAATAACAACAATCCAACAGTGGCCGAGCATGTTGTGTTTTTTAAACAGTGTAATTGTAATAATATAGGAACGTTTATACGGCCGAAAATAAGCCGTGGCTAAGTAAGTCGCGAACTGCTCGTAATTTATCATACACGAGGAGGAATGTTTCATCAGGATATCCAAACACTGAGAGGTTTTGGAACAAGTTTCGAGGTGTTTGGATATCCTGATGAAACACTCCTCCGAGTGTATGATATAGCATCTCAAACACATCTCAAACAAATCAGTATTTTAAGAGAAAATCGGGGTAAAAGTTTGCTTAATTTATGTAATTTCTTCCTCCGATATCCAAACCACCGACACGGTACTGATTTTCTTTGTGTTTTCCTCATGAATTATTAATGAGTTTGAGATAGATATAGCAAGTGAAAATGTGGTAAACTGCCGAGGTTTCTGGTAACGGGAAATTGACGTTTCTAGCGCAGCCCTTCATCACATCACTCGAAACGTCAGTTTTCCGTTACCAAAAACCTCGGCAGTTACCACATTTTCACTTTGCTCTATTTCTTAATAAGCCGCGACGCGACTTATTTTGGACTATAGCTTAAATCTTGAGTAAATTTTAGTCGCAGCTTATTGACAAATTGTCCGCTTATACGAGCTGTTCGCGACTTATTTAGATCGCGACCTATTTTTTTGCTATACTGTATATAAACGGTCCTAATGGATGTGCATGGTCACTCCTATTTATCTGGTCTCTTTGAACCACTCCCTATTGGGTACACTACTTTCCTCAGTTGTTGTTGTTGTTGTTGTTGTTGTTGTTGTTGTTGTTGTTGTTGTTGTTGTTGTTGTTGTTGTTGTTGTTGTTGTTGTTGTTGTTGTTGTTGTTGTTGTTGTTGTTGTTGTTGTTGTTGTTGTTGTTGTTGTTGTTGTTTTTATTTATCTTATAACTTAGTCTTATTATAGTATTTACTTTTGCTAATACCCAATAAAGTTGTTAAACTCAAAATCCCCATGTCAAAAAAGACACTCCAATTTTATTAGTTTGTAATGCACGTGCTACATTAACCGTTTTCACAAAAACCTTAGGCGCAAACGGGACATGAAGACCCATGCGAAGCAACCCCCCCCCCCCAAAAAAAAAACACAACAAAAAACAAAACAAAAAACCCCCAAAAAACCCCAAAACAAAACAAAACAAAACAAAACAAAACAAAACAAAACAAAACAAAACAAAACAAAACAAAACAAAACAAAACAAAACAAAACAAAAAACCAACAACAACCAATAATCAACAAAAAACTACAAAGAAAGAAAAAACCCCAGAAAAACAACAAACAAACAAACAAACAAACAAACAAACAAACAAACAAACAAACAAACAAACAAACAAACAAACAAACAAACAAACAAACAAACAAACAAACAAACAAACAAACAAACAAACAAACAAACAAACAAACAAACAAACAAACAAACAAATAAACAAACAAACGCTGCGCCGCGTCGGATCAACCTTCGACCCGATGGACTAACCTTCGACCCAGATGGACACCAAGAAAGGGAGGGATCATCAAATTGATTGTTAGGCTTGCGATATAGGTCGCAACCTTGTACCATTTAATTTCCAGTCTGTAGCGAATATGTTGGGTTTTCTTTTTAGATCTTTAAGCATTTGGCTGGTTTGGAGTCCAATGGCGCAGATGTCGACGACCGTGTGTATGATACGTATATACAGTACTTGAGTGAAGCAAAAGATAGATTATTAATCTGTCTTGAGAGATTGGAATGTGATAAGGTATTTTCCATCAAAAAGCTGAATTTGCTTTAAGTAATACAGATCTGTATCTGATTTACAAGGCGAGCTGCAAGCGAGCCGTATAGTAAACCAGATACAGATAGCCTGCGATTGTTTATCGTACTTATCAAATGGACGTATCTAAATAGCCATGTTTTCAAACTATTTTTCGAGTTAGAGTGATTTTAGCTAAGTAAATTGAGGAAAAGGTTTATGTAAATCAGGAGGAATCTTAGCCTGCGTAGCTGGCGGTATTAGGGAGTTCGGGCGCGCCTACCGCCCGAACTCCCTAATACCGCCAGCTACGCAGACTAGAGGAATCTGTATGCGATTTACAGATATTGATTAAATATTCATTTCTTCTGAATTTTCTTCATGAATTTTTAATGAATTTGATAAGTAATAGATAAAGCATGAGCGGCCGGTTGATCTGTATGGGGATTTACAAAGCTAGCCGAAGTAAATCCCCATACAGATCGGACGCGAATGCTTTATCGTACTTGTGAAATGAAAGAATAGAATGAAGCTAATTAGTATTCATAACTTTTGATACAGATCACTTTGTCCATGTGACATGAATGCTACGTTTTGATTGCTTCTTAACTTCATTAATTATTCATGAATTTCACAATTATAAATAACAGTATGCTCGGGATTCTCTAGGCTCGATCTCCAACCGTCTCCTGGGCCCGGTATACATACCACCCCGAAAGACATGCACGACTGACGCGTTAGCCACAGAGCGTGTCTGTGACGTTTTGCATACATTAATTTCACGCTATCAAAAACCATAGAAGCTGACTGAAGTATAAATGACTTTCCCTGGTTCTGTAGGCTAAAAGACGAAAATATATTGGCTATTAGCCAATTTCTCTAGAGCTTCCCGTTGTATATATTTTAGACAATCAACCGTAAACGTTTCTAAAATGCCATCGCACACCTCACTCATCAGCACTCTATTGATCGCGCCATTTGGAAATTACGGGGTAATTCATACAATATTCCCAATAATATACGTCTGCTGAAATTGTGATTGGCGCAAATCGACAATGGACAAGCTCACGAGCCTAGTGACTCTCTTGATGTGGAATTTCTATACACCCAATGATATTAATGATCATCTTTCAATAGATTAACGAAACTAAACAGCAAGCTTGACGTTGGGGATCAGGATGCATATGGTTAAGAAGGGACTTCATTATAAACTTATTGACCGAGCGGGAGGTCTTTACGGCAAAATTATCATGCCCGTGGTCTTCACCGACCAAGTGAGGTTAATAAGGTTTTTATGATGTGGCCCAAGTTTTTTAGTTTTATTTGAATGTCGAGAGAACAAGCAACAAAGATGAAGTAACCGACTTTCAAAAACGTATAAACTTTTAGCGGTAGATTTATTTTCCGATATTTGAACACTATTTTAGCTTGACTTGCTAATTTCCTGGTATTGTTTTTCAATTTTTGCAAAAATGTCGCGTTAAGGTCGCTCACATGACACAGCCGATATAATAATTATTTTCCAAAGATATAATCAACAAAAACTCGTCATCGTAAAAATTAAGCCGCATCTTGCTGCAACTAAGGACCTGTTTATATGGAGCCGAGTTACCCAGTCAGCCGAATTACCCGGTTTGCCGGGATATACTTTACGTTCTGTTTATATGAAAGCGAGTTACCTGGCAAGTTGTAACATTTGAGATGATTATCGTCAACGAAAATGACATAAAGCAACGAATATAGAAAATTCATCCCGCTATGCCGAGTTACCTGGGAAAAAGTGTTTATATGGAGAAATGTTTATCCCGCTTGCCGAAATCATGCAATTGGAAAAACAGTGTTTGCTAACTCGCCATGTGCCGAGTAACTCGGCTGGCCGGGTATGTAACTCGCTTCCATATAAACAGACCCTTAGAGTTTATGTATGAATATTTAGCCATTCACGACAGAAGTGACTAATTGTTTTCTTTTGTATAGCTTGTTCGTGATGCCGTTGAAGAACAGCTTGCTGAAATAGACTCCCTATTGCAAGAACGCAAATCTTTCTACCATGTTGACCCAAGTAAGAGCTGCTTGCTGTTCATACTCGTATAAAACAACTAGAAAGCGTTGTCCTAGTCACATATTTGAGAACAGAATGCTTGGCATGAGCAATTTATATAACAGTAAACCTTGCGGGTGCGACCCGGTTTCAGTTCAGTTATCTAATTAAAATTTCTCCTTGGTCGCATGTGAGAAGAGTGCTCCAGTTTGACTCTACCAAACACCGCAGGTTTCCTCCAGGTAGTCCACTACTCCTGTTTCCTCCTGTGGAAACACTAGACCAATAGGGGATGGCCCTTACTGGACCTTTAGGGAGAACAGTTAGCTATAACTGATAGAGCTATCCAGTATAAATAAGATTAGTTTAGTTTTTAGTTTTTGTATAATATAAAAACGTGGGACTGACAAATGTGGAAAAGGAGTTTACTTTCATGAAAGCTCTTTCTTAAACTTCAGTATTCTGGTCTCAATTTAGCGTTTTTATTTTATTACAGTGTACCGTCCCGCACGCAGTCGTTCGCTTTCTTGGTGATAGATACTTTATAGTAAATGTGTTATTGTATTTGCCATTAAAAATCTTTGCGGTTTGCTGTGCAAAACCATCCGGACTCGGCTGACTTCTAACCACTGACCTATATTTAAGGTCATTTTTCTCATGGAAGTGATTACTGACCTAAATTTACTCTCTATTTTCTATTTTACTGAGGGCTCAGTCGCGCATTTGGACATTGGCAATAAGAATTAAGTTTGTCTAATTTGAAAGAACTCGTAAGATTGTAATAGAAGATCTTTTACAACTTTTTTGCATCTTTCTTCATTTTAAAAATATTTCAGTTTGTTTGATGTGTAAATTAGATGATCTCTGACGTCATACATGAGCAGGGTACAGTATTTTCGTACATTACAAAATCACTTGCACCTCTATGATTGCTCAACATAAAATGTTTAGTTTCACAAAGCGTTTGATGTGCACAGTTTAAAGTTATTTCGTTAAACAAACTTAGAGATATAACTGATTTTGATACGTGTGAAAATACTGTACCCTGCTCCTGACGTCAGAGACCATCTCCTTTACATATCAAACAAAATGGAATATCTTGCAAACGAAGAACGATACAAAAAACTTGGCAAAGATCTTCTATTACAATTTTACGAGTTCTTTCAAATTAGACAAACTTAATTTTTATTGCCAATGTCCTTTAAAGCCACGTAGAAAAAGCTCAGCAGTTACTATACATCATTTTCAATTCAAAATTGTTACTTCGTATAATTCATATAGTGCTAACATTTAAACTAAGCTAAAAAAACTAAAGTAACTATATTTACACTGTTATCCCTATAGAGGTCCAGTAAGGGCCATCCCTCATTTGTCCAGTGTTACTACAGGAGGAAACCGGAGTACCCGGAGGAAACCTGTGGTGTTTTGTAGGGTCAAACTGAAAACACTCTTCTCGCATGCGGCCAAGGTGAAATTTTCAATCAGATACCTGCTGAGAGCAGAAATCGAACCCGGCTCGCAGAGGTGAAAGGCACGTGCACTAACCACTGTGCCACCAACACTTTATCTTTTTCAGGAAAAAGTATTGATTTCCATCAGTTGGACTTCGATGCGCTTAAAAGTCCAGTTTCGTCTGATATCACTGAGTCTGGTGAACCAGTATCTTTGAAGGTATTTGAGTGTTTATGTAGTCCTTACTTTGGACACGCTTTGGAGGAGTGAATGTATCGACAGTTGGGAATCAGATAGGCCATTTCTGAATTACGTTTCACTGAACATTAATCTGCACTTTCTGTTTATTTTATCGTCAAACCGGATGTTCTCTTGCGTACAACTTTGCAATGTTGATACGCAACAATTGATATGTAATTTTTTAATCGGCAACTTGCAAACTCGACGGGTTGCTTAATATATTTGCTTTAAACATTGAGCAACACATAAATGTGATGTTATACTGGCTCTGAGTTTATGTTGAATTTCACATTATCCAAAGTTCCGCATTTAAAACGATTTTTTAGGGCAACCCGTCGAGGAATCGTGATAAAGTGTTTGCAGGTTGCTGATTGAATCCATCAATGAAAATTGCAATGTTGCGTATCAATATTGCAAAGTCGCACGCAAGAGAACATCCGGTTTGACTATAAACCATCTTTTAAGTGAATATTTCTTTTTATGATTGGCACTAGACAATTATGAAGTCCATAATTTGCACTTTATTTTTCAATTTCTGTAGGAAAATGATACGAGAGAACTGCTTGCTACAGTGAGCGAGGTGACGTTGGATAATGGTTTTCTTCGTGAGCAAGTCTCCATTCGGAACGAACAAGTTTTAAGGCTTACCAGACAAGTTCAAGTGTTACAAGTTAGTTTTGTTGCAAAGTGTATATAATTTAACTTATTCCTGTGATATGATATGTTGTACGTATACATGTAGTGCATGTGGTACGTTTGCGAGCTTGGTGTAATGCATGTAACAGATGTTTGGTAGACGCCTTTATTTTTCTTTGGATTACTATTCCTGCTTCCCAAATAAGTTTTTCCTCCTTCTCTTCCTTTTCTTCTCCCTCTCTCTTTTTTTCTTTTTTCTCCTTTCCCTTTTCTTCCTTCTCCTTTTTTCCCTCCTCTTTTTAACACTCTGCTATGGCACGCAAACCTTATAGAAATTTTTTGTACTGTTTATCGCAATTTATGTTAATTTGTTTCTTATAGAACGAACTGTCGAGATATAAGGAAGATGGCGAAGTAAGCTCTGCCTTGTTTTCATTCCCTTCTGCAAGAACTCCCAGTCCGCTGGAAGACTTTGATTCTCCCAGGACAAGCCAACTGGAAATTGGAGATAAGTTTACTCGCCAAGGCACATTCGTCAATAATGTTGTCGTACCTACCTCCAGGTGTGACGATCCTTCGTTTTTTTCTGGCTTGAGTGAAAGTAACACTCCTGAAAGAGCCCAAGAAAAGCAAGATGATGATGATGATGATGATGATGAGGATGAGGATGATGAAGAAGAAGAGGAAGAAGAAGAGGAAGTAGAAGTGAAAGAGAATTTGGACAACTTGGCATCAGACGAGGTTGAGGAAGATAATATTTATTTTGAACCAATCGTGCACCTGCCAGGCGAAGTTAAATTTCAATCTGGTGAAGAAGGTGAAGATGTAGTTTTTGAAGAAAGAGCGAAACTTTTTCGTTTTGATTCTACAGTAAGTGAGTGGAAAGAACGTGGTGTCGGCAATCTGAAACTATTGTGGAACGCAAATTCCGGTCAAGCGAGGCTCTTGATGCGTCGTGAAAAGGTACACAAAGTCTGTGCCAACCATTTTCTCACTACAGATATGACTCTGAAACCTGGAAAAGGGTCAGCGAAATCTTGGGTTTGGAGCACTTGTGCTGATTCATCCGACGATGAAGTAAAAACTGGACAGTTTGCTGCGAAGTTCGCAACTGAAGAAATTGCAGAAGCATTTAAAGTAAAGTTTGAAGAGCTACAACATAAAGAACCTTGTGATAGGCCGGACTCGCCTGCTGTTTCACCATTTGCTACCTACCACCCATTGACAACTATGCGTGTTCTGGATTACAAAGAAACACGAGCAGGAGGTGAAAAATTGCCATATTTGTCATCAACACCGCGAAAATCAAGTGAACTAACGGTGCCTTCAGCTTCCAAGCCAACCTATGATGTTCAGTCTTCTCATTTTGTTGATGGTCGTTCGCTTGGTCCCTCTTCGCAGTTGTCGCCCACGCATCAAAACAAGTTCACGTTTTCCACGGGGACGTTTGCTGATTCTGCCGAGGTCAAAATAAATCAGAATGTCGGTAATGCGCCAAGCCCCAATAATTTTTTGTCACCTGGTTTACCTCAGACATTTCCAGGAGGTTTCAAACCGCCGAGTACACTACAGCAGTCGTTTCAGGAAAGTGAGTCTCGTATATCGTCCGATGGAAATTTGAAACAAGGCGCCTTTCAGTTTGGTGCTAAAGGAACATCTGGTGGGTTTGTGTTTCCACCTGTAACCCAACCAACGTTATTTCCATCCAAAGACACGGAAACGGAACGTATGTCGACATTTTCCTTCACCTTCCCTAGCAAGCAAGAATCGTCTTCTCAGATTCCTCTGGATAGCGAACAAATGCTTCAAGCTACTGGTGCTTCCGGTGTGGCAACCGAAGACAAAGCACGTGATGGAGAGATTGTGAGACCTAATGATGGTATCTTTGGCACGTCATCAAAAAATAACGGTATATCTTTTGGTGAAATAGCATCTCATGTTGGTGAAAGAAACTCTTTTGCGGATGGTCTGTCTGGCGGTAATAAGTTTACTGGGTTTGGAAGACAGTTATTTCCTGAACCAGACAACGAAAGGCAGGACGAAGAAGAAACGGGGAATGAAGAAATCATTGATTTTAAACCGATTGTTTCTCTTCCGCTTGTAAAGAATCGAGAAACTGGTGAAGAAGGGGAGACAGTCCGTTTTAGCAAGAGGGCTAAGTTATTTCGATTTGATACGGAAACTAAACAATGGAAAGAACGTGGTATCGGTGAAATTAAACTGCTTTACAATTCTGAAACTGGTAAATCTCGTGTAGTTATGAGGCGTGAGCAAGTTCATAAACTTTGTGCGAATCATGTCATACTGACAAGTATGAAATTGAAAACCAACACAACGTCTGATCGATCGTGGCTGTGGCATACACCAGGTGATATATCTGACGGCGAACCAAAACCTGAACGGCTTGCTGTGAGGTTTAAACACGAAGAGACGGCATCAGAGTTCAAAAAAATTTTCGAGGAACTTCAATCCATTGCACCCACGTCGAAAGCATGCGATCCTGACGCAGATCAAGATACAACTAGCAATGATAGTCCATCATTGGCGATTAACCCAGCACCTTTTCAACCAGTAGTCAAATCTACAACCAGTGATCTTAAACTTCAATTTCAACCAGCTATTGGTTCTTGGAATTGTGAATCATGCTTGGTTCAAAATACTCCTCAAACCACTCAGTGCGTTGCCTGTCAAACACCTAAACCTGGAGCTGAACCTCCTAAAGAAACCGACAAATCGTTTGCTGGTAACCCAACGTTTTCTTTTGGCAACAGCTTTACATTTGGATTGCAATCGCCAGCTAAAACTGTCGAGAAACCCTCGGAAACTAGTGATCTAAAATGGCAATTTGCAGCTAAACCGCCCAAAGATAACATCCAACCTTTTTCTGCTCAATCTGGGTTTAGTTTTGGTACTCTGAAATCAAACAAAGAGACTGGTGTCGAATATGCTTTTACACCCTCTTCTCAGAAATCAGGAAAAGATACTGGCTTTACTTTTTCATCTTTGAATGAACCGAGCTTGGCACAGGATACAGCATTCACTTCTATGTCTCAAGCACCAGGTAAAGAGGTGAATAAGTCTGGTTTTATGAATTTCGGAGCTAACAATGAATCCACTATAACAGATAAACCTGGATTTGTTTTTGGCTCTCGACTACCAATCGAAGAGTCATGTGAAACATCTTCAGAAGTGACAAGTGAAGACAACATCAGATTGGTATTTCAGCCAGCAAAAGGTTCTTGGGAGTGTGAAACGTGTATGATACAAAATACTGAAACGGCAATCCATTGTGTTGCCTGTAAGACGCCTAAACCTGGAACTGAGTCATCAGGCCATACCAAACCTACATTTCCTTTCAACACCAGCGCTGCATCATCAACTGGCTTCAGTTCTTCTTTGCCAAGTAAACCGGCCGAGAAATCTAAATTTAGTTTTCAAAGTGAAGACAGTTCATCAGATTTCACAGGATTCTCATTTGGTAACTCTCAAGCAACAAGCAAAGAACCTGGAGTGACCGGTTTTACGTTCCCAATCACTTCAGAAAAAAGTAGTTCTTTTCAGAGCAGGACGACATCCACGCCTTCAACAGATGTTACGTTTGGTATTCCGACACCAGGTAAAGAAACACCTCAAGCTGTCATGAATGAAAGTCGTCTATCGGATCCCAGTACTTTTGTTTTTGGTTCCCCGGCAAAAGGAACTGAATCAGGTAGAACAGGATTTATGTTTGGTTCTGATGAACTAAGCAGTGAAGCTGCTAAACCTGGCTTTACGTTTGCAACCCATGCAGGTCCACACGTTGGATCTCAACCACCAAATAAAGAGCAAAACAACTTTGGTTTTACTCCACTGGGAGACAATACTAAAACCATGCCGTTTGGCAAATCGGCGTTTGTATCTTCTTCTACTAAAGCACCAATTGAAGAGACATCGAAGAATAATACCAACACAACGAATTCCAATGACTATCTCAGATTCAATTTCCAGCCCGCCAAAGGTTCTTGGGAATGTGAGAGTTGTTTGGTACAAAATACCCAGCAAGCAGTTGTTTGTGTTGCATGTCAATCATCTAAACCTGGAGCTCAGGCGTCAAACCCGAATGAAACATCTTTTGCTTCTCAATCTAAGTTTACTTTTGGCAACAACGTACCACCATCAAGCGGTTTTACCACGAGTTCCAGTGGCGATCTCAGATTCGAATTCCAGCCCGCCAAAGGTTTTTGGGAATGTGAGAGTTGTTTAGTACAAAATACTGAGCAAGCAGTCGTTTGTGTTGCATGTCAATCGCCTAAACCTGGACCTCAGGTGTCAAAACCGAATGAAACATCTTTTGCTTCTCAATCTAAGTTTACTTTTGGCAACAACGTACCACCATCAAGCGGTTTTACATTTAGTTCTCAGCAACAGACCGACATGCCTTTGGCCAGTAAACCTGCGTTTACATTTGGTACAACGTTTCCTCCTTCACCAGGGTTTGGTTCTCAAGCGCCAAGTAAAGATACTGGTAAATCTGGTTTCACCTCTGGTTTCGCCGCTGGTGATACTTGGGATAGTTCACTAGCACAATATCAACCGGAGGTAGTTACAAGTGAAACCGAGGGAACGGACAACAACCGGCTCGGTTTGGGAGAACAGCCGAATGTTTTCGATACTCTAAATCTTTCAGCACAGGGCGGTTTCACTTTTCGTTTAGAGCTTCCAAAAGAAACTGCTATTTCCTCCACGACACAATCACCGACATCATCATCACCCAGTGGATACTCGAAAGTCATCGATGACAACCCAGAAAAAGAAGACGAAAATCTAGTGTTCAAACCTATTGTGTCTCTTTCTAGGAAAGTAGACTTCAAAACTGGTGAAGAAGACGAGGTGACGAAGTTTTGCAATCGCGCTAAACTATATCGCTTCAGTGAAGGTGTTTGGAAAGAGCGTGGAGTAGGAGAGATTAAAGTGTTGTACGATCCGAAAAGAAAGAGAGGTCGTATTGTAATGCGACGTGACCAAGTACATATCTTATGCGCTAATCATTTTATATCAAGTGATATGACCTTGAAACCACATGGTCCCTCTCAGAAGTGTTGGATGTGGTATGCAACCGGTGATATTGCCGATAATGAGATCAAAAAACAGGTTTTTGTAGTGAAGTTTAAAGATTTTGAGACGGCCATGGCTTTTCAGGATGCGTTTCAAGGCTGTGTCATAAATGAAGGTAATTTGTTAGAAGAGTTGACACCAAATGATGATGAGGTGGAAGTGCTTTGGGAATTATGTGCATCACAAGAACAGCGTGATCGGGCTGCCAAGTTTCTTTTACCTCCTAATTTTTATATCTATGAAAACCAAGTCACAACTGGTGCTGTGGATCTTACTACTTCAGACCAGAGGTAAGCAGAATCTTCTTGGTATAGATAAACTTCTTATTTATTTTTGTTTTTTTGTTTTTTGAGATTTTTTTTTATTTGTGTCGTGGTAAAAGTCTGTTACTGTCTTCAAGAAAACATATCAAACGCTAGTGGCATATGTTTTGCGGTCGGTGCAATATTTACCACGCTAGGTGGGTTCCCCTCCCTGTTAATTAAGATATTTCGGAGCATCCTGCTATATATGTCATCACTTTCACTACTTTAGTTCCCAGGTACAGTAAAGACCTACCTAATATGAATAAGTTTTCTGATTGGCTATAAGTAACCAATCACATTGTCGATTATCAATTCGTTCCCATGCTCCTTACTGATTAAGGTTAGGGGAAGGTGTCGGTTAGGTTATCTAAACCAATCAGAAGCCTTCCTTTGATCACCCCCCAGACGGGGCGATATCTTTCTTAAGGGGACGATATAGAAACTATCGAAAGTGCTATGAAGACTGCCATTTTAGATACCTTGAAATTCAAACCTATCTTGAGGGAGGTGCCGTTCTGACCTCAGTACGGAGCGCTTTAGAAAAGTTAGGTGGCGTATGGATTGTGTAAGTAAAAATGTTGGGAGCCACTCCACTATATTCTTATGTAACTTTTCTTGAATTTTTGTTGACCCTTTCTTTCGCGTATTTTACTGGATAAAAGCGTTTGCCATTGGTGATGAAGTGCCATTGGCGATGAAGTGACATACGTCATGGTCAGAGCCATTTGGGGGGGGGGTCTAAGCGGATCTACAGAAGTGAGTGACTGCTTGGGATGGACGATCCCTGGACGATGGACGATCCCTGGACGATGGACGATTACTTATCAAGGGATTAATAACCTCGCAAGTTTAATTTATTCAAAAAAAGAACAAATCCAACCCTATGCCTATTCTCTATTTTCCTGGGTTACAACCTCGTACGCATGCTCTTTTTTCCGTTTTTGACCGTCATTTTGAATTTTTAAGCCTGGGTACGAGGTTGTTACCGTAGATATAAGAGGTATAGATTGCCGACTCGGTTCTGGAGACTGGCCCACTATGGGGGATCCAAGATGGCGGCTCAACTGGGCAAAAGCTCAAGTGACCCTAACGGGACAAGTCACTTTGGGTGGCTCTCAAGAAAAACTAACTGTAAAGAATTGTTTCAAACCTGTCAAGAACCTCAACAACATCAGTATGTTCAGGAAAAAATGTTTCAATAGACCTTTCCGCATGAAGTGCGTGGATAACGCGTTGAAAGAGATTTGATTGGCTCTCGCAAAACTTCGGACAAACATTTAAAATTGGCCCATCAGATTTGTCAAAAAGAAAGATCACGTGATCCATTTTTTCATGCGGAAAGGTCTATTCTCAATGTCCAAATTTTGGATCGGTTAAAGCGATATATTTCAAGAAAAACTAACTGTAAAGAATTGTTTCAAGCCTGTCGAGAACCTCAACAACATCAGTATGTTTGGAAAAAATTATTAGATTCAATTCGTAATGTCCAAATTTTGGATCGGTTAAATCGATATACTTTCAGCGATGAAACTCCTTGCTTTTATTTCACTCGTGTTTTTAGCTTAAAGTCCCTTAAGATAAGACGCCTGCTCCGGTGTTCACTTGGGCTACTGATTTCTGAAAGCTTCGCGTAGCCTGTGCGTACTCTAGCAAGACAACATGACAACGGCAATGCATAATTGCATAGATTTTCACAAATAGAATCTATGGTCTTATATGAACTGCTGCGGTGCAGGAAGCGCCGAAGGTTTGCTAATGTAGTTTAGTATAAATACACAGGTGATTATAGAAAATCACGGGCGCTGATTGGTCGAGCTACTTTGGATTAATTCTCGATAATCACCTACAGCGTTTATTCAAAATGGCCGCCAGCCAAGTTGTCAATACGACAGACGAGGAAATTAACAATTTTAAAGAAAATGTTGTTCCTAAAAGTACGAAAATGTGTATTTATACTAAAACAATTATTCGCCTCAGACTCAGTGAATATCGGTGAATAATAACCTCGTCTTCGTCTCGGTTATTATACACCGATATTCACCTCGCCTTCGGCGAATTGTTAAATAAATGTAAACAAGGCCGTTTTTCTGAAAATTAAACAACGGATCTAATATATTTAGTAGACAAAACCTATAGTGTCGGATTCGGCAAATTTAAGTGATCATTTTGATATAGAATTTATTTAAATTCGGGCAAACAGAAAATATTTAAACATGTTTTAAAATACACGTTTCCAAATTAAATGTAATGTGACACGCGACACGCGATATCTAGACATGCACTGAACACGTTCAACATATTGATATCCCACCGGTATTTGCTCTATTCGATTGGTGCTTATTATTATAGCAAGGCCAGGACCAACCAGTTTTGAAATAGCTCGTTATCTTTTACGTACTAGGTCTACCGCGATCGCCGGCGTGTGCAGTTGTAAACATTGTAAAGGCTTTGTAGGCATGTTTATGATGAATTGAAGCCAATTGTCAACCGCATTACTGATCAACTATAACTCAGTCACTTGCAAAGGTATTCAAACAAGTAAACAACTGAGAAACAGTGAAATGTCTTGCAAATATTCAAAAACATCGATAAAATGGAGACAACTCGGCCAAACCTCGGTTTCGCAATTATTAAACATGACTGTTCTCTGACGTCCTTCACTCCTTCAGTATAAAGTTTCCGATTATTTTTAATACACCTTGATTCGCTGACAGTCCGACTACTCTGACATCTTTGTTTGAGACGACTGCTGGGTAGTGTGCTAAGAAATGTCGTGGAAATATTCAAAAACATCGATAAAATGGCAAGAAAAGCTTTGTTCAAGAGACAACTCGCCATGAAAGTGAAATCTCGGTTTCGCAAAGCCTGCTGGGGCAGTATCGTGACCCCAAAAAACAATAATAATAACGCGACCGAAACCTAGACCCGTCTGCCTGCGGTAGCCCAAGTAATAACCTGAGTGTATTGTAGAAATATTTTTGTTAAGATACTTTTGTTTATTGTTGACATAGATTGCTAAACTCAGCAAAACACTGCCCCACGACTGGTCATTAACTCTGGTGAATGGCTTTAATTGACAACCAAAACTATCAAAAACACTTCTGTCTTGAATGTATTCTTTTCTGTTAATTCAAAGCAGTAATTTTCTCAAAAAATCTCCCTCTTGACTTTCGCCAACTTGGTCACTTCAGCCGCCATCTTGATTTTGCCGATTGAGCCGCCATTTCGGAGCTCCACAGTGGGGACATTATCGAAACAGTGATCCTGTAGTGAGTCCGCAATCTATACCTCCTATATCTATGGCTGTCATCCCAAAACGCAAAGCATTGTGGGAATGAGAAAGTAGCGCATAGCCTTGTTCTTAATGTTTGCGTTATGAAAGACTGCCCCTAATTTTTATACTACTTGCATATAGCTTGAGGACCGTCAAGATTAACAGGACCATTAATTGTTTTCTAGCTCCTCCGATTCCTCTCCGCGGAATGTTCCTGAACCTTCCTCCGGTATGACACAATCGTTCATATTTGGCTCACCAGATATTTCGTCATTGTCATTTGGCGCACTTGCCAGCAGCCTGGCAGGTTCCAAGCAAGGTTTTGGTAAATCACCGCAAAGTAAAGGCTTCGTTGATGCTGGTGCACAATTGTTTGGAGAAGAAAGAAATAAACCGGAAAATGATCAAGAGTATGATCCTGAAAGTGAAGCAAGTGACATTTATTTCAAGCCCATCGTCCATCTTCCTGATAAAGTCGAACACTCGACAGGAGAAGAAAATGAAGAAATAATTTATTGTGAACGTGTTAAATTGTATCGCTTTGATAAAGATGTTCATCAATGGAAGGAACGTGGTGTTGGAAACTTGAAACTTCTTAAACACAAAACCACTGGACAAGCTCGTGTGTTGATGAGACGAGATCAAGTTTTCAAACTATGTGCCAATCATGTCTTGACTGCTGATATGGAACTAAAACCAAACGCGGGCTCAGATCGTTCGTGGGTGTGGCATACAAGTGCTGACGTATCTGATGGAGAAGCAAAAGCAGAACAACTTGCTGCTCGTTTCAAGAATGCTGAAATGGCGAAGGAGTTTAAAGAAAAGTTTGAACTGTGTAGAGAAGAATTACTGAATTCAACTGCGAGTGGGGAAGATAAGCAAGGGACAGAGAACGAAGAACCTAACGGTGCTTTTGAGGAAGACATAAGGTAACTAGAATATGCGATTTATTAAAATTGTACAACACTGTATACCTGAATTACCTGAATGCATAGTATAATGAAGTACCATAAGTCAAGCAAAAAATACTGCCTAACCATGCGTTAACTAGATATTACAATGGCATGAAACAGCTAACTCGTACCCAGTCGTCTTTGTTTCATCTAAGACCTTTCTCGTCTTAACCCTTTAAAGCCTGGAGCTTTCCCATTGACGAGTAAAATCGTTTGGCGTTAGCCAGAGTAAAATAATAAAAGTCGTGTTCAGGTCTCAAAGGGTTAAATATATAGGAGTTTGCAGTCGCGACAGGAAATTAAGGTTTGTAATTTTTGTCAATGCATTATGAGAATGATTAAATTCGCGCGTGCACATTTCGACTGCAAACTTTTACTTATTAATAACTTTCCAGAGTTGACTGGGTACAGTGCGTTCGTGTCGTTTAGCGCAAAATACTGTAAGCCACAGTATGGAGCAAAAGCAGTGTGTTTCGCCGTAGAGAGACCAACGGGGGTGTGGCAAGGAAGTTGAATTGTTTGACATGTAAAAACGAGTATTGCTATTGCGTTTCTTTAGACAGTCTGAAAGATTCACATTCTAATTATAATCTTACTAGAAATACCTAAATGCAACAACCCCTCGCCCGCTTTTATTTGCTTTTTGAAATACACCCACCCCACCTTCCAATTAAAATAACCACAAACAAATGATATTCCTAAGGATAATTACATAATTTATGATTAGGATGACTAAAAATGAAAGTTGAACATATCAAAGCAAAACTTACAGATTTCATATCAAACTCTGTTTGTAAAAATATATTGTTTTTAGCCATATAGGAGGTTTCCAAAGGAATTACTTTTATGTTTTGCAAAAGCAGGATTAAAAGTTAACAGCTCAAAAACTACATTTATAATAGGAGATAAAAACAACAGACAACCTTTCAGTCTGTATAATACAGGACAAAAGAAAATGGACAAAGCCTATGAGTATTATTGATAAGTGCTTGCAATTAAGTCAATGAAAAACATCACGCCCACAGTAGCAAAGAAAGCACGCAAACGTGAAGCTGTATACTGCTTAATAGGTTATAATTAATAAGCAAAACTTGAAAACAACATAAGGACAAGGTATAAAACTTTATAACTTAATAATGATAGTTGCTAGATTAAGTTTACAGTATAAACGTACGAGTGTCTAAAAGGGTTTCTATTTAAACGTCTTGCCGTTCTTGGCGTTTAGATCGAGTTTTTGTTTACCATATGGCGTTTGGTTTCTTCAGGTTTTCTGGTTTCTCTTCAAGATATATTAAACCGGCTGTTTGTATCCTTCTTTTATTCGTTGTTTTGCTTCTTTCCGTTTAAAACGAAACCATTTTGTTTCGCAAAATATGGAAATTATATAAGTTTTCTTCAAAGCTAGTCACCAGTGCCCAAATTATTCTTACCGCGTGACACCATACGACGTATATATATATATATATATATATATATATATATATATATATATATATATATATATATATATATATATATATATATATATATATAAACTATTTCCAGATTTTCGACTCCCTTGCTTTTTCTACACGCGTGTAAAATGGACTCCACGCGTGTCGAGATTAGCACCTTCACCGGCTCGGAGACTACAAGGCGCTATTGCTTCTTAAATTAGCCCGTGAATTATCTTGAGTCATTATCCAAACGGCTTTGCCCATTTGAACGACAAAGTTTACAAAAGTATATATAATTCGACCTGGAATATTGCCACAATTGTAAAACTTACTATTTCTACTGTGAGATTGTTTGTGCATTTTCTTTATTATTATTGCCAGGATTAAGGTTTGGCGGTTTACCGGGTTTTTTTTTCCGGTTTTATAATTAAACCGGTTTTTTCGGTTTAGCTTTTAGAAAAACCGGAAAACCGTCACTATCATTTATTTACTGCAACCGGTATTTTGACGTTAATAAGGTACTCGAGTACTCAACAGTTCTTAAAATTGTTACTATTAAAGATGAGAAAAGCAAAATAAATTTAAAGTTAGCAAACGTTTCCGTGATTTATGCAGTCATTCATAATTATGCAGCCAAATTGTGACGTCCAGCGCTATTAAAAATTTGAAATTGCGTTCCTTCAATTAGTTCAATACTGATATTGAGTTAGTTTCTGAAATTTTGAAAAACCGGTTTTACGGTTTAACCGGTTCAGAGTTGGACGGTTTGACGGTTTTTATTTCGATCAAAAACCGCCCAAGCTTAGCCAGGATAACGTCAAACTATTTGGTATTGTTTTGATGTGTTCATGATTTTTTCTGTTTATATCGACGCTATATCGATTAGACAAGGGGATATTACATATGTACAATCTTTGAGATTTATTACTATAGTTTATCATAGCGTAAATATAAGTAAGGATAGGAATTTTAAAGAACACAGTTTACGTAATTTAGCTCCTTTAATTCATACATAACAAAGCTTTGCTTTTAAACCGTAACAGATGCGTTTACTAATGTTGTTGAAATAAATTTTATTCGAACTTTAGCACATGTCCGACCTTATATACATGTATATACGCAGTCGAAATTCCAAACATGTCTATTCGGAGAACAAAGAGTTAACCTTTTAACGTTTAAAATTATTTCTTTTGTTTTTTGTTCTCCCATTGTTTTTTGCTTTATTTCCTCGTTTATTCTTTCGTTCTTGTCGTCCGATATACACTGAGCGTTAAAGTGTTAAGTTGTGGCTGGCCTCTCTAGCCGCACTTGCTTCCTCTAGGGAGGAGTTGCTCTCTTACGCGTTATTCAAATCATAAATTTTATTTTAAAAAGATCGATAGATAACAACCGTAAGGGACGGCGTCTAACTAAAGTCTAACAAAAGAAACTCATGGAGGTCACAACTTTTGACTCTAGTGAGTTCGCCAACGTAATCGAGTCCCCGCTGACCTAAGTTGTATTGTCATTTCATGTTTCTTGGCAGTTGCAGAAGTGTTGTAATACTAAAAGAAAAAAGTTCTGATCGTCTTATTACTCTGATTTTTCATTATTTTAGCCCTGAAGAATCCAGTTCTACCGAACTCTTTACTACCGCTGATGAACCCAGTGCCACAGAACAACCTAATGCCACCGAAGATCCTAGCGTTATCGAACAACCCAGTGCCATCGAAGAGTTTGCTTTCGCCAAAGAACCTGCTGTTGCCAAAGAGACCAGTACTGTCGAAGTCAACAGTGCCCCTGTCCCCGTTTTCCAATTTGGTTCCAAAGAAACGTCTTCATTATCGTTTGCTTCACTAGCTAGTCAGTCGTCTGGTTTTGCAAAAGATAATGAAGCAGGGAAAGGATTTAGTGGTAGCGGGAAAAAACTGTTTGGTCAACCATCAAATGACGATAACGAAGAAGATTATGATCCTGAGAAAGAAGTTGCAGGAACTTACTTTAAACCTGTTGTCTCTTTGCCAGCCATTGTTGAACGTCAAACTGGAGAAGAAAATGAAATGGTCATCTACAGTCATCGGGCTCGACTTTATCGATTTGACTCAGAATTAAAACAATGGAAAGAACGTGGCGTTGGCGACATCAAAATCTTAGTTCATGCTGAAACTAATCGATGTAGAGTTGTAATGAGAAGAGAACAAATCCATAAGCTTTGTGCTAATCATTATATTACACGTGAAATGGAACTGAAGAAGAACGCTGGCTCAGATCGTTCATGGGTTTGGTCTGTTAATGCAGATTTTTCAGATGGAACTGCAAAATGCGAACTTTTGGCTGTTCGTTTTAGACATTGCGAAGACGCTGCAATGTATCGGGAAAAATTTATTGAATGTCAGAACAAAGTGTTAAATTTATCAGAAATTCAGACTAAAGAAGTGGAAGAACTCAGGTTTACAAGTAATGTGAGCAGTGATGAAGAGATAGCCTTGGAAGAAAGCGAGGAAGATGTTGTGATAACGTACGAAAAGATTCCGTCTCCTAAAGAGAGAGAACTTGCATGCCGCTATCAGCTGCCAGAAACATTTTATTCTGTTGGAGAGAACATGGGACTGGATGGTGACGATAACAATCTTCCACAGCACACTACCGAGGAAATAATAGCAAGGTATTCTTTTTTACAAGATTATGAAGTTTAGAAAATATAAAAATGTAATCTTGATACTTGATATTTAAGTTACAGCAAGACAAGAGAAAACATATGTATAAATGCAAGTTTGAACTTTAAAGAATTTATTCTTATACAACTATTATACAATGATAGAATTACTTGTTCAGTTGTTTATTAGCAGTAGCGGAGTTCATGTTTTAGTTTAGTTCTGTTTAACTCTTAGATTGAGACTTTGCATGTCGGGTAGTTTGAATTGAAGGTGGGAAGGAATATAATGTTTATTGATATTTGACAATCGACATTGAGGCATGCATGTGTCACGTGACAGGGATATGTACAGTGTAGTTATAAAGATGGCCGAATAGACACAAGGTATAATATGATGTGCTAAATGGATAATACGATTGTAGTAGAATCGGAATATTACCTAATATTTTTGTTTTGCTTTGATGGGTTTTTCCACGTTGCATGGTTAAAATCAAGTCAAAATGGACTATCTGAGGTTATATTGACAATTTGTTACTCGGTACATCAAATTCTAGCCAGCATACAAAACTCAAAATGGCGGCATCCATAAGTATAAAATACACAGTATGAGCAGATACTGTCTCATCTGCGGGTATTTTACATATTCGTAATTGCTGGGTTCTCATGAGCAAAATTGCAATATATCTTGACGTTTCAAAATTTTATCTTGGACTTTTTCACCGTCAAAGTTATTAACTACTTTTGAAGTGACGTTGGAAAAGGAATACGTTTTTGAAAAAACAAACAGTGTTTACAACACTGCACATTTATTTCGCATTTAATTTTCTACAAGAAATAACGAGAAAGACGTGTAATTCTTCAGTAAAAACTCTTTCCAAAAGAAAGAAATTTTCAACAGGAATGTAACTATGCAGTGAGATCTTGCTTACTGGGCTCGGGGTTGGGGTTCTGCCGACGCCCATGTGCAACATCTTCAGAAACGATACGAATTTTACGTTTTGCCTGTATTGATATCAATAGTCTTCGTGATATCACTTTGGGAATTTTTTTATGAAAAAACAATGAACATTTTTCCTCAATTACTTTGTAGTGATGTGGATGTATCCAGAGATTCTCATGAACCTACTTCTGGTGCTGAACATTCCTTTGTGTTTGGTTCCCAAGACATCTCATCTTTATCTTTTGATGCTTTGGCTACGACCGTAAATTCCAAGACAGGTTTTGGTTTTACTAAATCACCGCAAAATAAACCATTCTCTGGAGCTGGTTCACAGATTTTTGGTGCAACAAAACCTGAAGACGACGAAAATGATCAAGAGTATGATCCTGAAAGTGAAACAAGTGAAACAAGTGACATTCATTTCAAATCCATCGTCCATCTTCCTGATAATGTCGAATACTCGACAGGAGAAGAAAATGAAGAAATAATTTATTGTGAACGTGCTAAATTGTATCGCTTTGATAAAGATGTTCATCAATGGAAGGAACGTGGTGTTGGAAATTTGAAACTTCTTAAACACAAAACCACTGGACAAGTTCGTGTGTTGATGAGACGAGATCAAGTTTTCAAACTATGTGCCAATCATGTCTTGACTGCTGAAATGGAACTGAAGCCAAACGCGGGCTCAGATCGTTCGTGGGTGTGGCATACAAGTGCTGACGTATCTGATGGAGAAGCAAAAGCAGAACAACTTGCTGCTCGTTTCAAGAATGCTGAAATGGCGAAGGAGTTTAAAGAAAAGTTTGAACTGTGTCGAGAAGAATTACTGAGTTCAACTGCGAGTGGGGGTGTAAATAATAGAACAAACGAAGATAAGCAAGAGGCAGAGAATGAAGAAACTAAGGAAGACAGAAGGTACAGTAACTACTACTAACTAGAATATGCGATTTGTTAAAATAATAGATAACTCTATGTTAGTATGTCGTACTAATATGTAGTGTGAGAACAAAAAAACCAGTTAAACGGCGCAATATCTTTTCTTCCACTTATAAACAGACATATGAACAATCGTCTAAGCTTTGTTAATAAGGCAAGGGCAAACAAAGCTTGCGTGTGTAATAAGGATCAGACACATCTGCTTACTTCGTTTATTTATTTTTTCTTCACATTATAGCCGTGAAGAACCGAGTGCCACCAACGAAGAGAGTGCCACCGACGAAGCTAGTGTCACCGACGAGTCAAGTGTCGCTGACGAGCCAAGTGTTACTGAAGAACCGAGTGCCACCGACGAAGCTAGTGTCACCGACGAACCGAGTATCGCCGACGAGCCGAGCGTCGCTGACGAGCCAAGTGTTACTGAAGAACCGAGTGTCACCGACGAAGCTAGTGTCTCCGACGAACAGAGTGTCATCGACGAGCCGAGCGTCGCCGGCGAACAGACTGTCGCCGACGAGTCGAGTGTCGCTGACGAGCCAAGTGTTACTGAAGAACCGAGTGTCACCGACGAGCCGTGTGGCGTCGATGAGCTGAGTGTTGCCTATGAGTCGAGTGTCGCTGAAGAACCGAGTGTCGTTGAAAAATCGAGTGTCGCAGAAAAACCCAGCACCAGAGAAGAACTCAATGTTACCGTAGAACTTAGTGCCACTGAAGTACTCAGCAGCACCGAAGAGTCTAGTCCGTTCAAAGAGCCCAGTGCTGCTGAAGAACCAAGTATAACTGAAGAACCCAGTATCACTGAAGAACCAAGTATTATCACTGAAGAACCCAGTATCACCGAAGAACCCAGTGTCACTGAAGAACCCAGCAGTATCGAAGAACACAGTATCACTGAAGAAATCAGTAACACTGAAGAACCCAGCAGTATCGAAGGATATAGTGCCAGGGAAGAACCAAGTGCCAATGAAAAACCTAGACTCATCAAAGAGTCCAGTGCTACAGAGGACTCCACTCCTAATGAAGTGCAATATGCTCCTACACCTATACTCGGATTTGGTCCCGAAGAAGATGTTGAAATAACGTATGAAAATATTCCGTCTGCCAAAGAGAGAGAACTTGCATACCGCTATCAGCTGCCAGAAACATTTTATTCTGCAGGAGAAAGCAGGGGACTGGATGGTGACGATAACAATGTTCTACAACAAACTACCAAGGAAGTGACAGAGAGGTACTTGTGGAAGCATTCGAAATTTACTAATAACTTTTAGAAAAGCATTCGTGTTACAAGCTTATGGAATGCATTCACGTTGCAAGTTTATGAAAAACATTTATAGCACAGGCCGATGAAATGCTGCCATGTGACAAGTTTATGCGATTGTCACAAGTTTTAGAACACGTTTACTCGGTACCCGCATCAATTTGGATCCGGATCAAAATTAGTCCGGATCGGACTATACTTGGCTATCCGAACGAGTTTTGTATTGGCTATCCAGACTAATTTCTGTCGTGCTCGGAACGTGAACTAGTACATTTTTGTACCGGATAGGAATTGATCCGGCCACTACCGATCCGGACTAATTTTCATACGGATGCAACGTGAGATTTACTAATGACTCGAAAAAAAGAACTTATTTTGTTGACTGCAACAACAATGTCGCCACTTTAAGTGGGTGAGTGAGTGAGTGAGTGAGTGAGTGAGTGAGTGAGTGAGTGAGTGAGTGAGTGAGTGAGTGAGTGAGTGAGTGAGTGAGTGAGTGAGTGAGTGAGTGAGTGAGTGAGTGAGTGAGTGAGTGAGTGAGTGAGTGAGTGAGTGAGTGAGTGAGTGAGTGAGTGAGTGAGTGAGTGAGTGAGTGAGTGAGTGAGTGAGTGAGTGAGTGAGTGTTAATTATTGGAAATTCTACGATACAGTATGCTGATTTCAATCAACTATAAAACAAATAAGAATTTTCTTCCTTAATTTATTATTATACGTCTTTACTAGAAACACCGCCAATTCAGATCGGATATTTTTTCCGAGAACTAGTCTATTCTACGGTTTTCGGTTTCTAGGTTCTCAGGTTCGGCTTCTATTCTTTGTCTTTCGGCTTCTTTGTTCGGCCGGGGGTTTTTTTCTTCAAAAAATAAATTATTCATTATTTTTGATACTTGCATGAATTCATTCTTGGAGATATAAAAAGCTGTTTGTTTCGTTTCTTTCTCAATTTGTCCCAACATTTTATTTTCTATGGTTCTACATGTATTTACCAACAGCATTTCTTTTTTTGATTTCTTGAGCTGCATTGGTATTTGGTTGAGCTGCATCATGCATATGGCCATGCATATGACCAAATTACAGGCGCATTAAAATATTTTCAAGAAATTTGAGCTTTCGTCAGTCTAGGTCAGGACCTTATTAGAAACAATAAGAATTTTGTTTATTTATTTAACATCTATTTTTCAATTGTTTTGTAGTGATGTGGATGTATCCAGAGATTCTCATGAACCTACTTCTGGTGCTGAACATTCCTTTGTGTTTGGTTCCCAAGACATCTCATCTTTATCTTTTGATGCTTTGGCTACGACCGTAAATTCCAAGACAGGTTTTGGTTTTACTAAATCACCGCAAAATAAACCATTCTCTGGAGCTGGTTCACAGATTTTTGGTGCAACAAAACCTGAAGACGACGAAAATGATCAAGAGTATGATCCTGAAAGTGAAACAAGTGAAACAAGTGACATTCATTTCAAACCCATCGTCCATCTTCCTGATAATGTCGAACACTCGACAGGAGAAGAAAATGAAGAAATAATTTATTGTGAACGTGCTAAATTGTATCGCTTTGATAAAGATGTTCATCAATGGAAGGAACGTGGTGTTGGAAATTTGAAACTTCTTAAACACAAAACCACTGGACAAGTTCGTGTGTTGATGAGACGAGATCAAGTTTTCAAACTATGTGCCAATCATGTCTTGACTGCTGAAATGGAACTGAAGCCAAACGCGGGCTCAGATCGTTCGTGGGTGTGGCATACAAGTGCTGACGTATCTGATGGAGAAGCAAAAGCAGAACAACTTGCTGCTCGTTTCAAGAATGCTGAAATGGCGAAGGAGTTTAAAGAAAAGTTTGAACTGTGTCGAGAAGAATTACTGAGTTCAACTGCGAGTGGGGGTGTAAATAATAGAACAAACGAAGATAAGCAAGAGGCAGAGAATGAAGAAACTAAGGAAGACAGAAGGTACAGTAACTACTACTAACTAGAATATGCGATTTGTTAAAATAATAGATAACTCTATGTTAGAGAGCCCTCAGAGCAGTATATAATATAACTGACTCAACTACTACGTACCAGCAGCTACTCAATCGTGCTAATCTCCCAAGTTTAAATAATAGAAGACTTCAAGATACAGCGATATTGATGTACAAAATTAAGAACAATTTAAGTCCTGTTCACTTAAATGAAATCTTTATAAAAAATATTAATCACTACAAACTGCGAAATGCAGATTTTAACATACCGCGATACAGTACAGTAAAATACGGTAAACATTCCCTAAGATACTATGGCCCTTATATATGGTTTAAATTAAACAAAGAAGATAAAGAGAAACCTAGCTTAGAATCTTTTAAAAGGAATATTAGAAAACAGGACTTAGAAAGCATACTGGATAATAACTGCAGAAATTGTATTTTATGTTCAACTTAATTATTGTTATTTTATTTATTGATCTATTTATTTTTATTTATCATATTGTATATAGGTGTATTTTAAGAAATATTCTTGATAGTTTTAATAGGTAAATTATTGTAAATTTTGATCTAGTAGTATAAATCGTATTTTAGTCTAAAACATATAAATAGTGTCCCCAATTAGCTGTACATAGCTAAATACATTGACACTTAAATAAAGTTATTCATTCATTCATGTCGTACTAATATGTAGTGTGTGAACAAAAAAACCAGTTAAACGGCGCAATATTTTTTCTTCCACTTATAAACAGACATATGAACAATCGTCTAAGCTTTGTTAATAAGGCAAGGGCAAACAAAGCTTGCGTGTGTAATAAGGATCAGACACATCTGCTTACTTCGTTTATTTATTTTTTCTTCACATTATAGCCGTGAAGAACCGAGTGCCACCAACGAAGAGAGTGCCACCGACGAAGCTAGTGTCACCGACGAGTCAAGTGTCGCTGACGAGCCAAGTGTTACTGAAGAACCGAGTGCCACCGACGAAGCTAGTGTCACCGACGAACAGAGTGTCATCGACGAGCCGAGCGTCGCCGGCGAACAGACTGTCGCCGACGAGTCGAGTGTCGCTGACGAGCCAAGTGTTACTGAAGAACCGAGTGTCACCGACGAGCCGTGTGGCGTCGATGAGCTGAGTGTTGCCTATGAGTCGAGTGTCGCTGAAGAACCGAGTGTCGTTGAAAAATCGAGTGTCGCAGAAAAACCCAGCACCAGAGAAGAACTCAATGTTACCGTAGAACTTAGTGCCACTGAAGTACTCAGCAGCACCGAAGAGTCTAGTCCGTTCAAAGAGCCCAGTGCTGCTGAAGAACCAAGTATAACTGAAGAACCAAGTATTATCACTGAAGAACCCAGTATCACCGAAGAACCCAGTATCACTGAAGAACCCAGCAGTATCGAAGAACACAGTATCACTGAAGAAATCAGTAACACTGAAGAACCCAGCAGTATCGAAGGATATAGTGCCAGGGAAGAACCAAGTGCCAATGAAAAACCTAGACTCATCAAAGAGTCCAGTGCTACAGAGGACTCCACTCCTAATGAAGTGCAATATGCTCCTACACCTATACTCGGATTTGGTCCCGAAGAAGATGTTGAAATAACGTATGAAAATATTCCGTCTGCCAAAGAGAGAGAACTTGCATACCGCTATCAGCTGCCAGAAACATTTTATTCTGCAGGAGAAAGCAGGGGACTGGATGGTGACGATAACAATGTTCTACAACAAACTACCAAGGAAGTGACAGAGAGGTACTTGTGGAAGCATTCGAAATTTACTAATAACTTTTAGAAAAGCATTCGTGTTACAAGCTTATGGAATGCATTCACGTTGCAAGTTTATGAAAAACATTTATAGCACAGGCCGATGAAATGCTGCCATGTGACAAGTTTATGCGATTGTCACAAGTTTTAGAACACGTTTACTCGGTACCCGCATCAATTTGGATCCGGATCAAAATTAGTCCGGATCGGACTATACTTGGCTATCCGAACGAGTTTTGTATTGGCTATCCAGACTAATTTCTGTCGTGCTCGGAACGTGAACTAGTACATTTTTGTACCGGATAGGAATTGATCCGGCCACTACCGATCCGGACTAATTTTCATACGGATGCAACGTGAGATTTACTAATGACTCGAAAAAAAGAACTTATTTTGTTGACTGCAACAACAATGTCGCCACTTTAAGTGAGTGAGTGAGTGAGTGAGTGAGTGAGTGAGTGAGTGAGTGAGTGAGTGAGTGAGTGAGTGAGTGAGTGAGTGAGTGAGTGAGTGAGTGAGTGAGTGAGTGAGTGAGTGAGTGAGTGAGTGAGTGAGTGAGTGAGTGAGTGAGTGAGTGAGTGAGTGAGTGAGTGTTAATTATTGGAAATTCTACGATACAGTATGCTGATTTCAATCAACTATAAAACAAATAAGAATTTTCTTCCTTAATTTATTATTATATGTCTTTACTAGAAACACCGCCAATTCAGATCGGATATTTTTTCCGAGAACTAGTCTATTCTACGGTTTTCGGTTTCTAGGTTCTCAGGTTCGGCTTCTATTCTTTGTCTTTCGGCTTCTTTGTTCGGCCGGGGGTTTTTTTCTTCAAAAAATAAATTATTCATTATTTTTGATACTTGCATGAATTCATTCTTGGAGATATAAAAAGCTGTTTGTTTCGTTTCTTTCTCAATTTCTCAATTTGTCCCAACATTTTATTTTCTATGGTTCTACATGTAGTTACCAACAGCATTTCTTTTTTTGATTTCTTGAGCTGCATTGGTATTTGGTTGAGCTGCATCATGCATATGGCCATGCATATGACCAAATTACAGGCGCATTAAAATATTTTCAAGAAATTTGAGCTTTCGTCAGTCTAGGTCAGGACCTTATTAGAAACAATAAGAATTTTGTTTATTTATTTAACATCTATTTTTCAATTGTTTTGTAGTGATGTGGATGTATCCAGAGATTCTCATGAACCTACTTCTGGTGCTGAACATTCCTTTGTGTTTGGTTCCCAAGACATCTCATCTTTATCTTTTGATGCTTTGGCTACGACCGTAAATTCCAAGCCAGGTTTTGGTTTTACTAAATCACCGCAAATTAAACCATTCTCTGGAGCTGGTTCACAGATTTTTGGTGCAACAAAACCTGAAGAAGACGAAAATGATCAAGAGTATGATCCAGAAAATGAAGCAAGTGACATTCATTTCAAACCCATCGTCCATCTTCCTGATAATGTCGAACACTCGACAGGAGAAGAAAATGAAGAAATAATTTATCGTGAACGTGCTAAATTGTATCGCTTTGATAAAGATGTTCATCAATGGAAGGAACGTGGTGTTGGAAATTTGAAACTTCTTAAACACAAAATCACTGGACAAGTTCGTGTGTTGATGAGACGAGATCAAGTTTTCAAACTATGTGCCAATCATGTCTTGACTGCTGATATGGAACTAAAACCAAACGCGGGCTCAGATCGTTCGTGGGTGTGGCATACAAGTGCTGACGTATCTGATGGAGAAGCAAAAGCAGAACAACTTGCTGCTCGTTTCAAGTATGCTGAAATGGCGAAGGAGTTTAAAGAAAAGTTTGAACTGTGTAGAGAAGAATTACTGAATTCAACTGCGAGTGGGGAACATGAAGCTAATAGTAACGACAATAAAGAAACTACTAAGAAAAGGTAAAGCGTTTCTTTGAAGAAAGATTCAAGTATTCATTTTACTGTTATTTCTATTTTAGGTATTATCTTTGGACTGGATTTTTTTTAGGTTTTAAGTGCATAAATGACATTCCCATCACCTGCAACCTATACGGTTTTGGATAAAAAATATCTGTTTTGCAATACAGTTTCAGCTTGCGTGTATCGTACAGCAGGGTTGAACAACCCTAGTACTCTGTGTCTTTCCAGTTCTTCAACTCTAGTTTTAGTGATTAGAGTTGGTCTAAGAAACCTCTTGTTATTTTAGATTATTTCAATTTAGGGATCACTTATTTTTAAGGATACCTAAGCCATGGGCTGAATGCACTACCACTGCCACTGTTACTGTTACTGTTACTGTTACTGTTACTGTTACTGTTACTGTTACTGTTACTGTTACTGTTACTGTTACTGTTACTGTTACTGTTACTGTTACTGTTACTGTTACTGTTACTGTTACTGTTACTGCCACTGTCACTGTTACTGCCACTGTTACAGCCACTGTTACAGCTTCTGTTACTGTTACAGCAACTGTTACTGTTACAGTAACTGTTACTGTTACCGTTACTGTTACTGTTACTGTTATTGTTACAGCTACCGTTATTGTTACAGCTACCGTTATTGTTACAGCTACCGTTATTGTTACAGCTACCGTTATTGTTACAGCTACTGTTACTGTTACAGCTACTGTTATTGTTACAGCTACTGTTATTGTTACAGCTACTGTTACTGTTACTGTTACAGCTACAGTTACATACAGCTACTATTCTTGTTACAGCTACTGTTACTGTTGCAACTACTGTTATTGTTACAGCTACTGTTACAGCTACTGTTACAGCTACTGTTGCAGCTACTGTTACTGTTGCAGCCGTTATTGTTGCAGCTACTGTTTACTGCTATTGATACTACTATTGTTACTGCCACTGTTACTGTTACAACTGCTGTTACTGCCACTGTTACAGCTACTCTTACTGTTACAGCTACTATTACTGTCACTGTTACAGCTACTGTTACTGTTACTGTTACTGTTACTGTTACTGTTACTGTTACTGTTACTGTTACTGTTACTGTTACTGTTACTGTTACTGTTACTGTTACTGTTACTGTTACTGTTACAGCTACTGTTACAGCTACTGTTACTGTTACTGTTACTGTTGCTGTTGCTGTTGCTGTTGCTGTTGCTGTTGCTGTTGCTGTTGCTGTTGCTGTTACTGTTACTGTTACAGCTACTGTTACTGTTACTGTTACTGTTACTGTTACTGTTACTGTTACTGTTACTGTTACTGTTACTGCTACTGTTACTGTTACCGTTACCGCCACTGTCACTGTTACAGCTACTGCCACTGTTACTGCCGCTGTGACTGCCACAGGTACTGTTGTGCCGTTTTAGTGCATTTTTTGCTAGAATTTTTGCACTGTCCGTAGGATCTCTGGGTTTGTTTGTTTTTATATGCGTTTGTTTTTGTTTCGTTTTGGTTTATGTTTTCGTTTATGTTTTTAGCGTTGATGAGTCCACAGCTACTGTCCCCGTTTTCCAATTTGGTTCCAAAGAAACGTCTTCACTATCGTTTGCTTCACTAGCTAGTCAGTCGTCTGGTTTTGCAAAAGATAATGAAGCAGGGAAAGGATTTATTGGTAGCGGGAAAAAACTGTTTGGTCGACCATCAAATGACGACAACGAAGAAGATTATGATCCTGAGAAAGAAGTTGCAGGAACTTACTTTAAACCTGTTGTTTCTTTGCCAGCCATTGTTGAACATCAAACTGGAGAAGAAAATGAAATGGTCATCTACAGTCATCGGGCTCGACTTTATCGATTTGACTCAGAACTAAAACAATGGAAAGAACGTGGCGTTGGTGACATCAAAATCTTAGTTCATGCTGAAACTAATCGATGTAGAGTTGTAATGAGAAGAGAACAAATCCATAAGCTTTGTGCTAATCATTATATTACACGTGAAATGGAACTGAAGAAGAACGCTGGCTCAGATCGATCATGGGTTTGGTCTGTTAATGCAGATTTTTCAGATGGAACTGCAAAATGCGAACTTTTGGCTGTTCGCTTCAGGCATTGTGAGGACGCTGAGATGTTTCGGGAGAAATTCGAAGAATGTCGTGAAAAATTACGAGAACCATCAAAAGGTGACGTAATTGAGACAGCAGCGGAGATCGGCGGAACTGGAGAATCTGAAGAAGAAAGCAATGATGACGTTGTAATAACGTATGAGAAAACACCATCTGAGGAACAGAGAGAACGTGCCCAACGCTATGCATTGCCAGAAATATTCTACGCTGGGAAAGAAGAAGAAAATAAGGACTCCGACAAAGTTGGACAGTCGAGTTTATCTTCCAATGACGTTTCTGACAGGTTTGTATATAAAAAAGTAATTTAGTTATTGTATTTGTTAGGTAGTAAGACCATTTTGCCAGGTATTCAAATCCTGCTCTATGCGACTCTGGCTATTCGTTTTTCAATGAAGTTCTCAGTATATGTTAAAGTGCACATGACACGAAAATTAAGTCTGTCTTATTTGAAAGAACACTTGAAATTATACGGTAAGATCTTTTCCACTCGTTTCCTTTCTTCGTTCTTAAGATAGTTCAGTTTGTTTGATATGAAAATTAAACATTTGAGTTCATAATGAGTTGTCGAAAAAGTTAGATATCTTTGCCATTATCAAATATAATAATCACTTGAAGATCTACATGTTTAGTGTTGTGAGCGAAACACATCCACATGCTTCATTCAAATCAATTTGGTTTCATACTAGAAAAGTTATCTAACCTCCGATAGTTCATTATGCGCCTACACTGTCAAAATGTTTAATTTGCATATCAGACAAACTAAAATATCTCACAGTGCAAAGCAAGAAATCCCCAAGTATCAACTCAATAAACAGCGCGCGAAAAACCAGTCGAGCTCAGACCACGCTGACAAGACTTGATGAGCGCTGAGATAATCCCCACATTTTATATATGAGTGACCGCTGACCAAATATCTAACAAATAGATAGCGCGTCGCAAACCATTCAAGCTCAGACCACGCTGACAAGACTTGATGAGCGCTGAGGTAATCCCCAATAAATGAGTGATCGCTGACTAGCATTGTCTCCTTTTTTACCTTGCCTAAATTACATTTAGCCACATAAAGTATCTCAAGAACAAAACAAGGAAACGAAAAACTTGAAAAGATGTTACTCTATAATTTTAAGTGTTCTTATAAATAAGACAAACTTCATTTTCAGCTCATAGGCACTTTAAGGGATACTCTGATGAAAAATGACGAGTTAGTTTAAAATTGAAGTCCCTTGCGTATATATAATGTTTGGAAAATGGGTTTATCTGCTCTTGTATTCAAGAAATAACGTTATTATTATCGTATTTTGTGGTTTTAAACGCCGCCATTATTACTTTGCTCGACAGCTCAATTTTGATGTACAGGGGGATTTTCTTTTCAGTTTTGACGCACATCAAAATTAATGTAACTACTTCATGTAAGGTTCACATATTAAGATTAGCACCACCAGAGGTAACAACAAGCCACTATTAATATCTTATAATCACTGCGATATCTTTATGCAAACTATTCTTGGTTTGCACTTGACGTCATGGTGGCCATGATGGAGAAACTTTAACAAAAGAATCTCATTAGCAGCTTTTGTATCTGGGGTATGTTTTCCTCCAACATGGCCGCCGTTTCTTTGTCTTCTAAATTTCAAGGGAGTGATTGCAAACCATCAGTTATGTGGACCTAACACAAAGTACTTATCAAAATAAGGTAGTTGATGTTAGATAAAAGAAAATATTGCTGTACATCGAAGTTGAGCCATCGAGCAAACCCAAAATGACGCGCTTAAAAGCATAAAATACGAGAATGTCAATGTTGTTCATTCGACTGTGCGTTGTTGTGGGGCTTTTTAAAGTTTGTTTAGTTTATTTGCTGACTAAAATTACCCTTCAATGAAGTTTGCTGTTGCAACTTATAATGGACTTGTCCATTACGAGAACGTGACGATCGCCAGTCAAAGCTTGTCAGCCAATCAAAACACGCTATTTTACTGAAGTAACGTCTGCCATATAACCCTAAAAGTCTGAGAAGTTACTAACAGCAAGTTTTCTCCATGGAAAGAAATTACTGGGGAAACGTCTTTTAATGTTTGTGTTCTGAAACGGCGCAGCGTTAATGTCCAACTCTGTTCATTCTATTGTCTTCATATCAAATGTATGTTTCAACTTGCATTTTAGCGAATGTGGTGAATCAAGAGATACTCCTGAACCTTCCGTTGATATGACACAATCCTTCATATTTGGCTCACCAGTTATTTCGTCATTGTCATTTGGCGCACTTGCCAGCAGCCTGGGTTCCAAGCAAGGTTTTAGTAAATCACCGCAAAGTAAAGGCTTCGTTGATGCTGGCGCACAATTGTTTGGAGAAGAAAGAAATAAACCGGAAAATGATCAAGAGTATGATCCAGAAAGTGAAGCAAGTGACATTAATTTCAAACCCATCGTCCATCTTCCTGATAAAGTCGAACACTCGACAGGAGAAGAAAATGAAGAAATAATTTATTGTGAACGTGTTAAATTGTATCGCTTTGATAAAGATGTTCATCAATGGAAGGAACGTGGTGTTGGAAATTTGAAACTTCTTAAACACAAAACTACTGGACAAGTTCGTGTGTTGATGAGACGAGATCAAGTTTTCAAACTATGTGCCAATCATGTCTTGACTGCTGATATGGAACTAAAACCAAACGCGGGCTCAGATCGTTCGTGGGTGTGGCATACAAGTGCTGACGTATCTGATGGAGAAGCAAAAGCAGAACAACTTGCTGCTCGTTTCAAGAATGCTGAAATGGCGAAGGAGTTTAAAGAAAAGTTTGAACTGTGTAGAGAAGAATTACTGAGTTCAACTGCGAGTGGGGAAGATAAGCAAGGGACAGAGAATGAAGAAACTTATAACGATGGTATTGAGGAAGACAGAAGGTAACTAGAATACAGTATATCGAAAATATCGAAACCAAGACTCGGCCTACCACAGGTAGCCCGAGTAATTATGGGCAATTACAGTCAAAATGGACATACCTTCCCACTTCCGCTTTTGTAGTTGGTTGTGTATTTCTGTAACCGCTACTGGAGCGTGAGGAAAGTCTAGCAATAAAAGTCGCCAATTCTTGATGTATATTCGTCTGTTGGTGTCGATTTGAGATAAATATCTATTGAATTATGATCAAATGCCATTTAAAGCTAAATTACACTATTTTCGTACAGTTTTCAACAAATAGGCAACGAACTAGAGAAGAAGAAATGGGAAGGTATTTCCATTTTAACTGTAAAGTACTTTGTGTTTGGAAAATCTTTTTGTTTCTTGAATTCTGGTATTTTGGAATTTTAAAGTCTTTGATATATAACAAAACACTACTTGCGTTGAATAGAATAAAACTGTATTTCATCTAATATACGGCCCTCAAAATCAACTCTAACATTCTTCTGCCTCGAAAAACATTGAATTTTGTACGTTTTCTCGGACTGCAATGTCGCCCTCGAGCTCTGTGTTGACATTGCAGACTGGGGGTCCGTAAATTTAATGTTTTCCTGACGCCAGCCAGAGATTAAGTATTTCAATTTTATCAAGTTATTTTAATTTATTTTAATGCATGGCTGTAATAAGAATTTTAAGTAATTTTTGTCTTTCTTTATTGTATTTTAAGAATTTTTAGTTATAACTTAAGAGGGCCACAGGTTTGTCAGTGTAAACTGTTATGTGTTACCTTCGTAAAATAAATATCAATTATGTTGGCTTGTTGTAAAGAAAGTTTTGTGCAGAAGTGCCACGAACAAATACTCCTAACAAAGCATCTTATTAAATTTTATTGCGTGGCGCGACTCGTGAGTGGTTTTAATGCAGTGTGTTTGTTTGTTTGCATGTTTGTTTGTTTGTTTGTTTGTTTGTTTGTTTGTTTGTTTGTTTGTTTGTTTGTTTGTTTGTTTGTTTGTTTGTTTGTTTGTTTGTTTGTTTGTTTGTTTGTTTGTTTGTTTGTTTGTTTGTTTGTTTGTTTGTTTGTTTGTTTGTTTGTTTGTTTGTTTGTTTGTTTGTTTGTTTGTTTGTTTGTTTGTTTGTTAATGGATGGTTGGTTGGTTGGTTGGTTGGTTGGTTGGTTGGTTGGTTGGTTGGTTGGTTGGTTGGTTGGTTGGTTGGTTGGTTAGCTTTAACTTCAACAATTATCGTGTTTATCCTTCATTTTGTAAATACACTATAACACAGAAAAACTGGCGACTGTTTTGACCTTTCAATAAGTGCAGAGTACGTCATTTTCCGCACTTGACGTCATTTTCAGCCTTTTGAATTATATTAAAAATATACAAAAGCTAAGACATTAAACGAAATTGAAAAGAATTCAAAAGAACTGAAAATTGAAAAGAAATTGACGTCATGGGATGAAAATTACGTATTCTATACTTGTAGAATCTATATATTATTCAGCCTTTTGAATTATATTAAAAATATACAAAAGCTAAGACATTAAACGAAATTGAAAAGAATTCAAAAGAACTGAAAATTGAAAAGAAATTGACGTCATGGGATGAAAATTACGTATTCTATACTTGTAGAATCTATATATTATTCAGCCTTTTGAATTATATTAAAAATATACAAAAGCTAAGACATTAAACGAAATTGAAAAGAATTCAAAAGAACTGAAAATTGAAAAGAAATTGACGTCATGGGATGAAAATTACGTATTCTATACTTATAGAATCTATATTTTACCTATTTTTTTGGTCTATTTTTTAATCTCTTTCGAAGCTAAGTGGCTTCTTATCAGAGCGAAAATTTGTCTGAGCGTTCAACGCTATGCTCGTATGTAAATGCTTGCTTTTCACTAAATTTGCTGTTCTTACAGCTCAGTTTTTGACTTGGTGTTTTTTTCTCCTTGATACGGTGTTGTGTTTTTTTTTTGGTCTTCGCTGAAAGGGGTGACTCAAAAAGACCCGCAAAAAGACTGGTATGGTCCATTTGTCTCATGCACCCCTTTTGGCCACGATCTGATTTTTTGCACGTAAGGGATTATGGTAAAATGTACATGCAGTCATGATTTTGACTAAGTTGTATTCCCTTCTCTTATTGGACGAACGTATATAGCAGCCAATCAACGTGCGTCCTTTATACATACGCGCAAAAGCGAGTGTCATTTATCGCACCTAAATTTTTGACATGTAGCAGAAGATTGAAAGAGAAAAAACTCGAACAAAACACAAAATTATATTTTTCCTGCCTTTGTAGTGAACAAGAGTGTGGAGATTCAACAAATGAAAACAGAGAAAAAGTTGAAAGCAGCCATGATCCTACGTTCGAGTCACACGTAAACATTACTTTGAGTCAGCCAAAGGAGGGACATTTTCAGTCGCCTGAAAAAGAGAAAATAGCCAGTGTTGTGGTGTCGAACCAGCCTGAGAAACCAACAGTAAAAAGTAAAGAATCTTCACTATTTTCCAGAATCCACTTTTCCATGACTGACAGAACACAAGTGTTAAAACAGGAAACTGGATCTAGTCACGGACACGAAAAGATGGAAACACACAATGTATCACAAACATCCACTTTCTATAAGCCCAGCATCGCTAGTTTTGAAAAGAAAGAACTTAAAGTGGACCGATTGTCTCTTGATCAACCGAGTGACGCCGTTAATATATTTGGCCAGAATGCAAAAATTTACTGCTTCAATGAAGATCAAGATGAGTGGTTAGAAAGAGGATTTGGCGCTCTTCAAATTCTTCGTCATCACACTCGCTTTCATATCTATATGAAAGATGATGTCAGTTCCAAAGTATGCGTAGCACATGGGATTACTCCTGATATGGATCTGAAACCTAACGCTGGATCCGATCGCTCCTGGGTCTGGTTCACGTTGGCCGACCATAGTAATGAGCCTGCAGTACCTCAAGAATTAGCCGCTGAGTTCGAATCTGTTGAGAATTCCGTTGAATTTAAAAGAAAGTTTGACGAATGTCGTGACTTGTGTGGCGTTCCCCACGAAGGACATGTGCGAGCAATGGCTGCTAGCTTCAATTCGAACTTGCATGAACTGCCAGGGCTCGACCGACACGTCCCTCAAACAAAACCCGTAACCGAAATGGAGGATTCTTTGTGGCGTACTTGTACTGCTTGTCAGGTAGAAAATAATGTCAGTAACACAAAGTGTTTGGTTTGCGGAGCACAGTTGAGTGCTGGTATTAAAGAACTCGAAGCGAAGAAATTACAAACAAAAGTACCGCCCTCCATTCGGGAAATCATATCTGTTAAAGATATGAAACCAACGCTGTCTACCTCTAAACATCATTTGGCAAGACCACGTGTGCAGACATCAGTTAAAAGAGAAACGTTCCAGGCGGTTACCGAGTGGTGGAAATGTTCGAGTTGTGGTGTGGAAAACAACGTAAATACAACATCCTGTGTCATCTGCTCCAATCCCAAAGTTCTTGAAGAAACCACAGATATGTCATCATCTTCATTGCCATTTGGTGATACTCCAGTGAAAGAAACCGAACGTCGTGATTTGTCTTCAACTTCAGATGTTGCTAAGACGTTTGGGTCATCATCATCGTCGGATCCGATGTCTTTTTCTGATTTAGCATCTTCAACAGCAACTTTTCAGATATCAACCGATACCATCAACTTCCCAGGACGTGGCTCTCCAGTGTTTGGCAAAACGTCCGAGGAAGTTTCTCTGGCCAGAATGTCTAAAGAGGAGAATGGGGATGAGCAGGATGAGTGTGTGTTTTCACAACATGCCAAGTTGCTACGTTTTCATCCCCAGGTTGGAGAGTGGAAAGAAAAAGGACATGGAACTTTGAAAATCTTACGAAATATTAGCACGCAACGCGTTCGTATTGTGATGCGACGTGACAAGGTGCTTAGCTTGTGCGCTAATCACTATATAACTCCCGAGATGAAACTCAAAGCTCCAGACGACACTGATAAAGCATGGCTTTGGACTGCCCAGGATTATTCTAGTGAAGAAATGTCAGTTGAGAATCTTGCTGTGGTATTCAAAAGTAGTGAATTGGCAGCAGAGTTCAAGAAAGTATTCGATGATTGTTCTACAACTTTACGCGAGAGTTCAACAAAACAACTTGAACCTGATGATCCTGCAACTACCCAGTATTACGAGGGGGTTGCCACATGTTCACCGGAAATAAGCCGGCTTCTCAGTGAAGTGATAAAACGATAGAAACCATAGTTTAATACTTAAATAGGAAAAGCACGGTATGTATAACAATAGCTCATGTTAGGTTAAGACGTGTCACTCTCTACTTCTTTTTTTTTGGTAATGATGTACTGTAGTCTGTAGCTTACTTTATAGTCTAGACTCGTGCGTGTGAAGTTCTCTTGCACTTTACTTGTATTTAATGTAAACATTTTGTGTCACGCTCGATTTATAATTACTTTTCAAGTTAGCATGTAGAAAGTCTAATAGCGAGACTTCGTAGATGTCATGTGGAAAGTCTTATATTTATGTAATGTTAATCTAGTAAAACTGTTATAAAGTTTCATTTTGTGAATTCTTTTATGAATTCCCAAGGAGTAAGGAGATGTTAGATACTTTCGCAAAAATTATAAAAAGCATTTCATCGTGAATGAGCATTCTGTCTCATGTTTTCAGATTTCGAGGGTTATCAAACGTTTGGCTTTTGCAAGTGAATAAACGGATTTTTTGAAACGGATTGTGATCGACGATACTAATATTCTTTTTCCATAGGGGCTACTTTGTGACAATGCCAAATTTTACTGCTTTTCAAAAATTTTGTTTGCAGACAATGTTATTCGTCACTGCACAGCCAGGGAGACGTCTCGGAATGCATGAGGCAAAGTTAGTGTGCCATGAAAACAGCTCCCGTAGGATGTGCATGCGAGTCACTCCTATTAACAATGCCTCCGACCCCTCAACCTGTATATCGAAAGATCGAAAATTTGAACCCTATCACTTTCTGATAGTTTGACAATTCAAAAAATTTTAAATTAATTTCCCCTTTCTCCCGCGTTGTTGAATCACGCACATTACACTAGAGTTTTTCGAATTTCACTCCCGTGTTTTTACTTCCCTATTCCCTCTAACGAAATAAAGAGACGACTGGGGACGAGTCAATTCTATGGTTATTATAAGGGACTGGTAACGACTTATGGCAGCAGAACACCCGCAAACTGGAACTCGAGTTCTTATGTTACTATAGCAACCGACCGAGTTAATAGAGTTTACATTTTCGGAGATTTAGTAATCATGAAATAATCATAATTCAAAAATCATTAATAATTCATGAGGAAAACAAAGGAAATCCGTACCATGTCCGTGGTTTTATATCTGATAAAGAAACCTGATTTACATAAACTTTAGCTTTGACTTTCTCGGCTTAAGGATCCACACAGTTTCTTGAAAAATGGAAAATACAAGTTTGAGAGCAAAACACGTGCATAAACAATTCCAAAACTGTTACCAAATAAAGAGCAACAGTTGTTGCTATGGCAACAGTGACGTTTCGAAATGGCTGCCACTTATCCTTCAAACTAATTTAATTCGAAAAAAACTTTGGCGACTCCCCCCCCCCCCCCCCCCCCCCTTTTTTTTAAATTCAAACTTTTCTTGACGTGCGAGTAATTAATAGGCCGATTTTAAAAAAATTCTGTAGAAGGAATAATTTTTTTTCCGGAAAAATCATGTTTGTTAATTTTTAAAAAAATTCGTTCTACAGAATTTTTTTAAAATCGGCCTATTGATTACTCATACTTCCAGGAAAGTTTTACTAATGAAAAAAAAAAATTGGGGTCACCAAAATTTTTCTAGAATTAAATTAGTTTGAAGGGTAATTGGCAGCCATTTTGAAATGTCATTGTTGCCATAGCAACAACTGTTGCTATTTATTTGGTAACAGTTTTTGATTGTCAGACTGTTTAACTATGTATAACATTTAGTTTTATTCTTTTCCCGAATTGTTTTGTTTAATCACGTGTTTTGGACTCTCAAACGTGTATTTTCCATTTTTCAAGAAACTGTATGGAGCTACCTTAAGCCCAGATCAAACGAGAACGCAAGTCCTGACAAGTTGGCAGTCAGGAATTACTGTGGCGGTTAAATTAACAAAATAAAGGTTTCGTGAGTGTTTTAAACAAGTTTTAACTTTGTCACGGTACATGATATTTTCGGGAAATTATTCAGAGCGGCTGGCTTAGAGAAGCGTGACTGCCAACTTGCGAGGACTTGTGTTCGCGTGATTACAGCTTTAGACAACGTTATTTTTCAAACTTACTATTTAAAACATTCGCAGTACGTGTTTTATTGGATCCAAAACACTCGGCTATCGCCTCGTGTTTTAAATCTGATAAAACACTGCTGCTCATGTTTTAAATATTACGTAAAACGACATCTATTTTTTTGCCATGAAACATTAATTAAACTGATATTTTGCTACAATGTTCTTTTGTATATGCAGTTGCCAATTTATAGAAAAATCCACCGAAACAAACCAAATATAGTGTCTTAACAATGAGAATATGCTAAGTTTTCGGTCATTATTATTATGGCGGAATATTGAAATGAGCTGTCTTGAACATTTACCCACAGACCATTGCTATTATGAGATTTTTGAAAAAGTCACGAGTGCATGGCATTGAAGTCGCATTATACCAATACTAACAACAATAGACTACAAATTACGAAAGTCGCGAGAAAAATATTTAATTTCACCTATCATACATTTAAGATACAAAATACTGCAGAGTATAGAAAAGAAGATCAAGAAACAAAGTTAAATGTTCCAAACCATTTATGAACTATATTAACAGCTTATTACTGTACAAATGTTATCCTCGTCCTAGATGAATTAATTTGCCAAACATTCAACTTTTCATAATCTGTCAAACACTTCTCGAATTGATCTGGAGTGAATCCTTTCGTCAAGCAACGCTGTTTTGCCTCTTCCAGTCTAGCGAGAAGGAAAATAGTGACAAATATTAGCACATGTCTGATCGCCAACACTACACCGACTGCACTACACCAGACTTCACTACACCAGACTTCACCGCTAAGATACTAAGAGATTTTTAACCAAGAACGAAATGTAAATACTCTGTACGGGAAAATAAAAGTTTATTATATAGCTATTCCAAGTTTTATTCCATACGAATATTGAATCAAAATTAGTGTGTAAACCTCAGATTCACGGCAGCAAAATCAACATCCGGGACAGCGGTTGACTCGAACTCCGCTCAGAAATTTCGAGCTCATCTAGTTCAATAGCGCCTTCACAACTTACTAAACGTTTCATACACTTTTCAAGTCTTTTGAAATAGTGCAGTTCGTTATCGCGTTTAGGAATTTTGATAAATAACGGTTTCTCTTAAAGAAACAGTTACTTATCAAAATTCTTAAACGCGATAATGAACTGCACTATTTCAGAAGACTTGAAAAGTGTATGAAACGCATAATCTAATTGTTAATTATTCTGCTAAAACAACTCACTCCTTCATAAAACACAATACATTTTTAGTTTAAAAAGTACTTCAATCTCTTTTACTTCCAGTTTTATCTTGTACATTTTGAACCTTTATCGCAAGAAACATTATATAACCAGTACTTACTTTACACCGCTCACTTGTCCAGCTATTTCTCTGATAATACCATAAATAGCATCTACTGGTGACACATGCCTGAAACAAATAGAAAAATAGCAGTATAGACCCATTGCACATGATTTCTCAAACTCATTAATAATTCATGAACCAAAAACAAAAGAAATTAATGTTTAATCAGCGCTTTGAAATAGGAGGAAAAGTACTAGTACTCTGAAATCGGAGGAAAAGTACTAGTAACTTTGAAATCGGAGGAAAAGTACTAGTACTTTGAAATAAGGCAAATTATATTACGTTTCAGAGGTATCTTCGGAGTTTTGAGTTTGAGAAGTCAATTCAAATACTCGACGTTGAACTTTACTGGGATTAATTTATTATTGAGTCGGTTTTCTTTGTTCTTCTGAGGGCTTTATATCGCATAAAGCCCTTGAATAATAATTAGATACTTAGGAAAATCTTTGTCCAAGGTGGAAAAAATAGAGAAACCTTTGTTGGAAAACCTCCTCAATAATAGCATCGTATTTGAACTATTACGTCAAAACGGCCAATCTGGAAGACAATTTCGAAGTTCCGCAGTTCACCAGAACGAATCATTAATGAAAATTTCATTGTTTGGAAGCATTTTTCCTCTACCAAGGGAATAAGTGCAGAGTCTATACATGCGGCTGCGAATCGCGCAAACAATTCGTAAAAATGCATCTTAACATTACCTAGAAGAGCTTTCGTCGTCAACAAGAGAAAACTTTGACATCTCCATCAACCTTATAGCTTCGTTCACGTCGTCTTTTTCCACAACATCAGCTAGTCGTAACCGCGCCTTGTCATAACAAACAATATCATAAATTAGATGAAGTCACTCTCATCTCAACGCAAGCACAATAGAACATCAGGGCCCAGTTACATAAACACTAACGCTCTGCCTTGTTTCTAACGTCTAACGTTAAAAATATTTGAATAAGTCGGATGTTAGAACTCGTCAGCGTTTAATATGCAACTATGTCGTCTTAAACGAATGGTACCAATGAAGGCTTTCGTATTACCACACCTAGAATATTGTAGCCCATTGCTGATAGGAATAAGCAAAACATTTAAGAGTAAACTTGAAAAAGCTAATCACTACGGTTTAAAGAACATTAATGAACCGAAGTAATGTTAGCTACGAATCAGTCCTGAACTTAGCCTCTATACGCTCACTGGAGCACAGACGTCTTGAACAATCAATAATCATATTTTTAAGAGTTTTAAGCAAAGTGGTCCAACCTATATTTCTAGCTTTTTTAAACCCCGTAATAACTCCATATGCCTTAAGAAGTACATGTAATGGTCATAATGTAGTACAAGATTCCTATAATAGTCGCATCCTGCATAATTCTTATACGTATACCATTTCTCATATCTCGAATCAGTTGCCATTATCTGTCAAATCTGCTACTTCTTTATCGCAATTTCGGAATTATGTTAATCAATCTGACCTAGTTGGCTGCCAGTGCAACACCTGTAGTTAGTTTGTTGGTGGTCGTCGTATTTTATCTTAACATTTTATAGTATTGTTATGTCATTAACTTAATTCAATTTATATCTTTTAAATTAGTTAATTAGTTGTCCCGCACTTTTATCATGAGCCCTTGGCTCGGGTGATTGGGTAACCGCACCCTGTGTAAACGACATTAAATAAATTATCAATTATGGGTCACGGGCAGCCTGAATTCTCAGATCTAATATTCTGATTGACCAAATCACAAGCCCTGTCTTAATCCAGTTACAATTGGTTCTCTGTCAATCCTTGTGAGATCAAATAATCCAATCAAATAGTATTGTTCAATCAAATTGTATTGTTCTTCGGTGTGGTCAAACACGTCTGCTGTTAACATCAAGAAACTTCAGTCGATCCAGAACTTTGCCAGTAAGATTGCCACTGGTTCGAAGAAATTTGACCGCGTGATACCGCTCCTACTTAACTGGCTGCCCATTAGGCAGCTGTTGTTATTGAAAGACTCCATAATGACATTCAAGTGCGTAAACAACTTAGCTCCTGAATATCTGTGTACCAAATTCCGAAAAAGATCATCAATTCATGAACGATTCACACGCAAGCGAGACAGTTTGGATATTCCGTTTTATAAGACGGCTTCTGGCCAGCGCACCTTTGCATACAGGGCAGTGAACATTTGAAATAACTTGGACAGCGAATTAAAATCGATCAAATCGCCAAAAGCATTTAAGCTTACCATGGAAACCCACCAAATTTGAGTAGATCAAACTTTTTAAAAACTTAAATAGTCTTAAATTTATCTTTAGTTTATGTCTTCTTATTTTAAACTTATTAATCACATTATACATATGTTTTGAAAAACCCTTCGGGGAATAATCTATTAAAGTCTATCTATCATATCTACTATGAATCATATAAGTATTAAACCACTCAGAATCTACTAATCTATTTCACAGCTCCGAGAAGCTCTGAGTGCAGCTCGGCACAAGCTATTGTACGAGTTTTCACAGACTGAATTACAGATTGTATAATCAGGTTGTACAAAGGCTAATGGGCGTAAGTATACAGGAACCGTTTGACTGATTACTGGACTTACCAAAGCTGTGGCTAAACGTAAAATTGCCAGCAGTGTTCGAGGTGAGGTGAATGTCGATTCACGGTTACCCCTTGCTTCTTTTCTCATTTCGACATACGCACCAACAATGTAATCTGTTAAATCTTCTGGAATCACGGGTTGTTTTTCTTTGCATGCAACAATGTACCGCCTGTTAATCAAATAATAAATCAAATTAAAATAATTAAAAATAATTTTTCTCAGTTAAAACAGTTTATATTTTTTAAATAATCAATAAAAATGAACATTTCTATGCATCAGTTTCGAATCGCGTCTGTATATCAGATATAGATCGGCCGCTCATGTTTTATCTATTAAGCCTGCGATAAACGTCGCGCAATAGACGAATTTAATTAGAATTGACTTCGTCGGTAATCCGACGTAACTTCGTCGGTAATCCGACGTAACTTCGTCAGTAATCCGACGTAACTTCGTCGGTAATCCGACGTAAATGCGACGTCGAGTTAAACGTCGAATTTCAGTCAAATTTAATTGTTTTTACTTGGACACGTTGAGCCTGAAACCGATTCCTTGAAAACATGGCGCTAAATTGTCACAAGACAGAAGAGAAACATTTAATTTGACGCGACGATAATACGTCGTGTAATTCGAACACGCATTATCGTCGCATTAACCGTTTGACTCAGACGAATTTAATTGCCGAGACGAATCTAATTCGTGCGTCGAATTTAATCGAGTTATACGTCACAGTTTCGTGGAATAAAATTCAAACAATAAAATTCGTCTGGATTAATTCGTCTATTGTGTGACATTTAGCGCAGGCCTTAGTAATTGACCGTACCAAAAAAGATGGCGACTTGTACATTTAACCACAATCCCTCGCGTGCCGTAAATATTGTTTCTTGCAGAAATATCGAAAGATATGGTTTTAAAACGATCAACTTTGGTAGGAATGAAGTTCTTGCTTACTTAATCCATCTTGACATGCTAAACAATGTTTAGTTGTTATTTGAGCTGGTTAAATGTACCGCCGTCATCTTTTTCGGTACCGTCAATTGTAAACAAGATCATTATGATAAATATTACCTTTATGTCAACGCAATATTTTAATATTTTCTGAATAACTAATCTATTTTCTGAATAACTAATCTATTTTCTGAATAACTAATTTACTTTCTGAGTAACTAATCCCGAAACAATTTTATAATAATTTTACAAGGCTCCACCACCATTGTAAGGATTTGGATAGAATTACAATAAAATTGTCGTTAAGATCAGTCCTCAAATTTTGTCTTCATAAACAAACATTCCTTTGTGTTTCTCTCATTCTGGAAAGTTTTTTCAAAAGTTTGTAGATTTGGAGGTCTTAGATACTTTCAGTTTCCTGTTGCGATATGGCTCGTCATATTTGAAATGTCTATAAAGCATTGTGAGCATATATTTAAGATTATATTTAAGTTGTCAGCAACATTGCTGGTACACTAATGATGAATGCACTTTTAAAATCTACCAATACCGTCGGAAAACACCGACTAGGCAAAGAAAACAAGGCAAAGATGTCCAAAACAAAGAACTCGAAAACGTGCCTCATTGATGATAAGTATTGCGCAATTTTGTGACACTCCAAAAATTATAAAAGGAGCAGAAACGGAGCTGAAACCTAGACTCGGTTTACCACAGCCCAACTAATAATGAACGTGGTGTTTCCACAAATTCTCGCTTCTACAATTTGTTACCATGCAAACATCCAAAAAATATATTAACTTGTCAATCGCAAGATTATTTGTTAGATATAATAAAACACCTATTGGATTCATTAATATAGAATTATCTACTTAAATATTTTGCCATATCGGACTTAGATAAATCTAATAAGGACAATATTATTTCTTCAGAAGAATATTTTGACTTGGAGTGTGAAAATATGTTGTTTTATGTTGCTAAAAATGTTCGAAAATCGCTATTTTAGAATCGCTGCCTTAAAGAAATACCTAAAACAAAGGACATTCTAAATAGAATCTGACCTCATTATATTCATATCCAAAGGTTCCACGTCTGTTGGCGGATGAGATGAATGTTGATGAACATATGTGATGTGCTGAGCGAGTCTAAAATAAAAACACCAAACTTAGAAAGAAGACACAAACGGAAATATCAAAGCAGAAACCTGAACTAAAAATTGAAAAAATACAAAGGAACTATTCGGCCTATAAACACAAAAAGCTTTTAATCTTACTAAGCGTTAAACACCGCAAATAGCTTAAGCTGAGCCTTGTACTGTACTGTACTGTACTGTACTGTACTGTACTGTACTGTACTGTACTGTACTGTACTGTACTGTACTGTACTGTACTGTACTGTACTGTACTGTACTGTACTGTACTGTACTGTACTGTACTGTACTGTACTGTACTGTACTGTAATGTCTACTAGCTGTACTATAAGTTTTAACTTTCCACTGTTAAAACTTTTATACAACTAGCACTTGCCATGCATAGTTTGGCTTTCAGTCTTTGACTTTGACTAATTTACTTTACTTATTTTACTTGTATTTGGACAGTCTAATAGTCCACCGTGATAGTCTAATCCCAAAACACGTGTATTGATCAATCGGAGCACATACATATTCTGGGGATTTAAAACGAAAAGAAAAATCTCGAGTGCTAGAATATATAGATTTTACGATCAAACCAGGATCATTCTGGAAATGACATCAAGGCCTTTCTACTGAAATTAAACCGACTACCCTGTTATGTAAATGCAGTCCATTGACTATGGGGATACGGGATGAGAGCTTGGTCACGAGTTTCGTATACATATTGTTATATATAATCCATTCCCCTCCCCAGAACCTTCTCGGATAAACTGGAGAACGGAGGCCCTGGCCCCATGCTCGCATCAAGGGTTCAATGACGTTTTTCAGTTTACCAAGGAGGCCCTGGGAACGACGATGCATGGGGGGTAACTTTGGGGTAGGTATTGGGTAACAAGCACAGTAATATAAGGTGTTTTACACGATTAAACTACATTTTCTAGGGATATTACAAACCTTAAGATACGGGTTCGGTTTACGGGTACCGCCATTTTTGTTCGTAATATCTACCCGTTTTCCCGTGGTAGATCATGGTCTATCCGTACATACGACTACGGGTACGGGTAGATTACCCGTACCCGTAAACCGAACCCGGGGTATCTTAAGGTCTCTATTACGAGTAAACAAAAATAGGTACGCGATGCGTACATGCGTCTACGTTTAGGGCTACAGTGTACATCGTTTGCAATCACGTGACATTGGACGCCATCTTGCTAAAACAAACACATGATGGTGACTGTGTGTCAACAGTGTATGCCAAGCAAAAAATCAACCAATATGATGGTGATGTATCTACTGACATAATCTGATTTTTCTCATGATACATGTCATTTAATGACAACAACTACATGTATAGTAATTGTGATAAGACAACTGACTACTACCTGTATATTAAGTAAATCCACATCACATGCACCAGGAGGAAAATTGAGTCCAGTTAATCAGATCATGTGAATGGGCCTTTAGTTGCAATAATCCTCAGACACTGATAGGCAGTGTAAATGTGTAATTAATATAACAGAGCACATAGAAATATACCAAATCAGGAAATAGCCAATTTAATTTGCTAAAATACATATTAAGAACTTTTCAGAATGTTTGTTGATATTTGACTAGTTTAGCATGAGAATTTTCTACTATGTGTATACACATGCAGAAGTAATACTGCCATAAGTTACATACTGGTTACATCCTGTCTGCATATCACAGATTGTTTGCCCTCACTAAATTACTAAAACTGGCAGATTTTTGACCTCGGTCAATTACATAAACAATGGATCCAGGATTTTCCTCAATGTTAGTTACTTTCCTCAGTAATAATGCAACATACTTACACAGTATTTAACAGACATTTGGGCATTTGTCAAGCTCAATTACTCAGAAAAAATTTCTGAGCCCCAGACAGAATTCAAACCTGCAACTTTCTAATGACTGGTAGCATTTGCATATGAGATGTAGTTAATGTGATCTGATGAGTTGTACATGTACGTATACATGTAGTGCATGTGGTACGTTTACAAGCTTAAATGTACTGCATGTATATACTACACACACTTCACTTAATAATTTGTTAAGTTTGTTTAGTTTGAGTTATGCAATAATTCACTACACAGATAACGTCTGATCAGAATGTTAGTGATGACATTCTGATCAGACGTTATGTGCAACAACTGTCACAAGCTATTATGATTCCATTTTTGAAGAAATGGATCGCTTGGTTGGACTGCTTTATAGCAATACAGTTGCACATTTAATAAAATATAAGCTTACAGTACAGTGTATACTATTTTGACGCATATTAACGCACAATGGCTTTTAGAGTAAAATGAATCAGGGAAAGTGTTTTGTCTGTAACTGTCGGGCTTACAGTAACGTTGAGGACAAAATGCCTTGAGTTAAAAATAAAACAATAGATATTTCCTTTTAAACCACTATTTCATGAGTCTGATAATATATTACAACCTAAAAGATAGCCCAGTACAACAGGCAATTTTACAATTTACATCATGTTTCCACAAGTTCCATAGAGATGAACGTTGATGTGACACAGTTTAAGTTATAATTACTTCCTTACCTTGATAAAATCTCCCCGAAATCAAAAGAAACAACTCGTTTTCAATGATTCAATCGTTCGTAGACAGATGGACGAAGCAATGAAGCAGAAAGCAGTCGACGCCATATTCACTAAATCACATTACACACATAGCTACATCGGAAAACATCGGCACACCAGTACCCGTACCCGTAAACCGAACCCGGGGTATCTTCAGGTCTCTATTGAGTATGTATGTTATTTTACAACTGTCAGATGTTATGAGATATGCGTACTGTACCTCAAATCGTTATCGCGATCAGGTTTATCTTGGATCAACCAAAGAATATCAAATCTTGACAATAATGCAGCAGGTAATTGAATATTTTGTTCAGCAGATCTTTTAGGATTATAACGACCATAAGCTGGGTTAGCAGCTGCAAGGATGGATACTCGTGCATTCAATGTTGTTAAAATACCAGCCTAAATATAACGACGTTAACAGTTATGAACATGTTGCAGCTTGTTACGATGTCATAGACGTTTGGTAGACGTTCACCAAGTTCAACTACTCAGGAAATGTTTCTAAGCCCCAAATAGGAATGGAACCTGCAACCTAATTTTAATGTTATTTAGATACTCTAGCCAATGATTCATTGGCTAGAGTATCTAAATAACATTAAAATTAGGTTGCACTGAGACCCCGTTTATACACTAGAGCAAAAGTATCCGGATTCACATTGTTTTTTATTCCCATGAGGATGAAAAACAATGTGAATCCGGATACTTTTGCTCTGGTGTAAACGGGGCCTGAGACATAGACGTAGATAAATTTGTAACCTTAGTTCTCCATCCAAGTCTCGGTAGCTATTGTATTGATTTAATGTACAGATTACTATGTAGTATAAAACAAACCTTTGCAATAGAAATTGTTTGTTGTTCCATGACTTCGTGAATAGCTGTTCGATCACCATCCATCATTTTATCAAATTCATCTATACAACATATTCCTTGATCAGCAAGGACAAGTGCACCTCCCTCTAAAAAGAATACAACAAGTTTGAAAATTTAGAGAGAGAAAATCGTAAAACATCATTAAATTAACAGGAAAAAAACTTAAATGCAGTTTTAGTTAAAAGAAAATGCTGATTTTTCCGAAATTCTAGAATTTTAATACGGGATGGCTTGCTTGTTGAGAATACACAGTAATGTCTGCTTAAGCCAGATTCACACTCGTGAAATAAACATAAGCAAAACGACATACGCAAGCGCAATAAGCAATTTCATGGCCAACAAAACTCTGTATACTTCCAGAGTATAGACGAGTTGCACGATCGTGCGCACGCATCGTTTTGGCGGGCGACGTGCATTATTTTGGCGGGCCACATGCATAACAAAAGGTCCGCTATGCGTACATGTATCTGCGCCATACCCACCACTGTGAGAATCACTTGTCAAGATCTTGTAAGATCTTGTGCGATCTTGGAAAATCTTGTAAGATCTTAAGAAAAATCTAATAAGATTTTTACACGTAGATCTTATAAGATTTTATCGAGATCTTATAAGATAATTAAAGATCAGAGAAAGTACACGTTCAATTCTCTGACCAAAATAATTTATCATGACTCACAAAAACTGTGGTAGATCGCAGTCAAAAGTTTACTATAAGTCACGTTAAAAATACTTTTTAACCCCTTTTTAACCTGCAATATCCCCTATCTGCGAAATGTTTTAGTGCAAAGCTTTTTCGGAAATATAGAATTTAATGGCTAACTGAAGATATATCCCAATACAGCTGTTGAGCCGGACACCGCGGGTCTGAAGTATACCCCTGAATCGCCTGTAGGTTTGTGCCATTTTGGAAACTTATACCGTTAGATAGAGCGTTAATTCTGTACAACAAATGTGAATTAAAAAAAATCGTAGAATAGCAACGGAGAAAAATCTATTTGAACTGAGATGAGCGCCAAATATCAAATGTCAATTATCGGGTCAAACGCAATCATATTTAAAGTATCCCTGAATCGTCTGTAGTTTTGTGCCATTCACGAAACTGTCTTCTACAGTTAGATAGAGCGTTAAATACTCTACAACACATGTGAATTAGAAAAAATCGTATAGAATAGAACCCTGAAAAATCATAGTGTTTTAGTCAAAAACTTTGTCGGAAATATAGAATTTAACGGCTAACAGCCGTATTGGGATATATCTTCATTGCAGTTGAGCCGCCCGCGGATACCGCGTTTTTAAAGTATACCCCTGAATCGTCTGTAGGTTTGTGCCATTCACGAAACTTCAACAGTTATATAGAGCGTTAAATTCTGTACAACATATGTGAATTAGAAAACATGGTATAGAATAGCAACAGAGAAAAGGCTATTTGAACTGACGTGAGCGCAAATATCAAATATCAAATTGCATTATTACGCTATTTACTTGACATACGGTCAAACCACGTCATATTTAAAGTAAATCCCTAAATCGTTTGTACATTTGTGCCATTTGGGAAACTTGCACGGTTAGATAGAGCGTAAAATTCTGTACAACGTATGTGAATTAGAACAAATCGTATAGAATAGCAACGGAGAAAAATCTATTTGAACTGAGATGAGCGCAAATATCAAATTGCATTACTGTATTATGCTATCACTTGGCGTACGGTCAGACGCAATCATTTTAAAGTATTCCCGAATCCTCTGTAGGTTTGTACCATTCACGAAATTCGTACAGTTAGATAGAACGTTAAATTATATACAAGATATGTGAATTTGAAAAAATCGTATAGCATAGAACCCTGAAAATCGTAGTATTTTAATCCAAAACTTTGTCGCTTCGAAGGACTTCGTGATATGGCGGACGAAATATTGTTACAGCACAGCACACACTACAGGTCAGTGGTTATCCAAAAAAGCTAACACACATACATACATACATACATACATACACACACACAACACGATAGCAATATATCTGCTGCGCAGATACAAAAACGTGGCGTAAATAAATGAAATTCTGCAGTTTTTGATGAAATGAACTTGAAAACTTTTTTTTTAGATTTTGGAGTTAATATTTTTTAAAACAGTTGAATTAACAGCTGATAAGCTTCAAAAATTGCAAAATCGTGCAGCGAGAGTGTTAACATCTTCTAGCTATGACACTGCTGCTGATTCTCTACTAGAGAAGCTTGGCTGGAGAAAACTCGATACCCAGCGCAAGTTTGAAAAAGCTGTAATGGTCTATAAATCACTAAATGGGCTCGCCCCCGATTATTTGCGTCCCATGTTCATAGACCGTAGCAGCGTCACGAACTATTCATTGAGAGACACCGAAGGCAAACTAGCTGTTCCAAAGCCACGGACTAATTACCTAAAGAATAGCTTTGGCTATAACGGTGCGATGCTTTGGAATAGCCTTCCTACTGAGCTACGCAAAGCAAACAACCTAAGCGAGTTTAAATCGGGCTGCAGTAGGTTTTTTTCTTTTTTAAATAATTGAATTTTAATAAATTATACTATTGCACGGCACTTATGGAAAGCAGGTATTTTTTATTTCTTATTTTTTATAATTATTTCTATGTAGAACCATTTGTAATTTGTTAGTTTGTAAAATTTTGTAATTAGTTAAGTGTACCATATATGTAAATCCTGATAAGTTCACCGTGGGTAAATAAAGAATCTATTCTATTCTATTCTAATTGTGTTTAGTTTTGGACATACATGACCCGCCAAAATGATGCGCGTGCAAAGTTAAAAAGTATATAACGTGGTTAACCTACCGTGAAGTGCCAACTGCGCTTGCGTTAAGGCTCTTTTCCAGTCATCGCAAAAACCAGCTTGCAGCTCGCTGTGAGTGTTTGCATCTAATAGACGACTTTCACGATCATGAGCGGTAGCAACAAATATTCAAATTGTCGTCGGAGATAAAAACAACTATTTTAGCTGGAACGAGCATATTGAAAATAGTAGAAGTGCAAAGTTTGAAACGAATTGCTTAACAAAAGGAAAAAGTTTCACAAGCGGAAAGTTGACCATTCCAACAGGGATTTATTAGTGATTTAATAGGGATTTTGGCTTGGCGGGCGGGAGTTGCACGCCAAGCCAAAATCCCTATTAAATCCCCAGTGGAGAGCAAAACTTCCGAAGAGCGTAGCTTTCGCACTATTTGTCCGATTTATTTTAAACTTTGCACTTTTACTATTTTTAATATGATCTTTCCAGCTTAAACAGTTGTTTTTACCTCCGATGAAAATTTGAAGTAAAGTTGCTACTGCGCATGAGTCCGAAAGTCGTCTATTAAAAACAACTCGCAGTGCTTGTTTTCTCGTTGTGAGTTCTTTTTAATGAGACACAAGTACTCGCAGCAAGCTGCGAACTAATTTCTGCGATGAGTGGAAAAGAGCCTTTAGCCTACGTGTAGACCCCATACAAAAACCCATTTCTACATGTAGGCTACGCTTGTGTACGTCGTTGTGCTTGTGTGTATTCCACAAATGATGGTTTCAATTTCACTGCAAATGGTCACTATGGTCCGCTCAACAATACGGAGCTAACGGGACAGATACTAGCTTTTCAATCCTATATAAGACAGTAATAGATGGAGAACTCACCAAGAACCATTTCACTTGTGACTGGATCTCTAGTAACAGCTGCTGTTAGACCAACCCCTGATGAACCACGGCCAGTTGTATATTGACCTAAAATATTTAAGAAATTTAGTGTTTAATTTTCTTTTCTTGAAAATATATTTTCGGCAAATTGATTTCTTAAAGGTTCTACTCACTGACCAATATATATATATATATATATATATATATATATATATATATATATATATATATAGTAAATGTAGACACGTAACACGACACCTCGTTTCATCATGTAAATAGAGTTTAACTAGATCGAGTCTGTCAGTTGCCTGACGATCGCGTGTAAGCGTGAAACTCGAGTAGCGACAGCTTTTTCACTTAATAAATAAATAAATAAATAAATAAATATATATATATATATATATATATATATATATATATATATATATATATATATATATATATATATATATATATATATATATATATTTCGACCTCCGGTCCCGTCTAATGACAGCATTGTATGTAGTAACCGCTGACCATACTCTGCCCAATATCTTTACTTGACTGTAGGCTCCACCGCGCCCGCGGACCGATTAATTTAGTTATAGGTCAGTGGTTCTGTTCAGCTAACTAACGCCCATTTCTAGGCAGTTATTTCTCAGTTGCACACGATAGCGTCGTGATTGTTCTGTAGTGCAATTTGGTGCAATCCCTTGTAGTATTTACAAAATCAATCCAGTCACTCGAAACATGAAGAAAATATTGTTATTTCGAAACGAAGAGTTTCAGTCTCGGCTAAATCCAAAACAAGGGCGTTGGTCGATTAGGACTGTGTGATAGATTTGTGGATACAATTATCGCCATGAAAACCTTCAAAGAATATCAAGATATTTCAAGTTCAGAGTGTGCTCTCATGCCGTGCCAAAAGTGTTTTGTCATATGTGAAGAAGTCAAGAAGAGTTATTCGTATTGTGTCTTCGAAGTGCGGAACCTCGTGTTTAAAGAACTTTTTGCATATTGCTATATCTTAATATGACAACTGATTATATCAATTTTTTAAGTACTTGCGGTTCAATTTAGTCATAATTACATCCATGCAGCAACATTTACAAACTCACTTCTTGATGCCAGTCGATCTATATAAGACAACAACTGACTTTTAGCTACACCAGGATCTCCCATTAGTAAGACGTTGATGTTTCCTGAAAATTAAAAAAAATAGTATAAGTTTCAGTTGTTTTTGCTGTATAAGCTGCCGTAAGTAGTTAAACTCAGCAAATTTTGAGCTCGAGACGGGACTGGAACCCACAACCTTCCGTATACTAGCCGCACGCTCTAATAGAACTCAGATGGCATGACCGAAGTGGTTTCCGATATTTACACCTACTGGCTGGGCTACACGGCATTTTGGTTACGGTCAGAGCCACTAGCACTGCAGGCTCTGGATACGAGATTGGACCGTGCTATTTACAACGACGTAATAGCATGTCGTAATAACATGTTATTTCGAAATATTAGTGACTAAATGTCCCATCAATATCCACGCGAGCGCAAAGGAATGGCGTGTGCTGTTAGGGGGCTGCCTCTCACCAATAGTTAAGCCCGGTTACACGGGGTTAGTACTTGGATGGGTGACCGTCTGGGAACAACCCCGTTCTCGAGCATGGGACTCAGACTTTAGTTGGTCTCTCTGTGCTACGAGGGTTTTTCGCCGGGTTCTCCGATTTTTCTCCCTCCGTAAAATCGACACCTAGGGCTTAGCTGGGATCCGTGGTCTGAACTGTGTCGTATGGCGGCGACTTAAAGCGCCTCTGATATATGCCTCGACACGGCCACATTGAAAAATCCTTAGGCAGGGTTCGAAATAACGTTCAGAAAATATGCCTAATTTTGTCGGCTGTTTTTTGTAGGTCAAACTTTTTGCCGGCTGTTTCCCAAGCAGCAAAGTTACGTTCTGGACATAGGCCCAAATAATGTATTGTAAACCAAATACTGGTTTCTTTTCGATCATATACAGAGAAATCAAAACAAATTACCATAATTCAGATCTTGGCAAAAGCAATTTCGCTTGGCAAAAGCAAAATTGCCGGCAAGGTCCTAAAACTGCCGGCTATCGCCGGCAGCCGGCTGCTATTTCGAACCCTGTTAGGAGTAATTCGATTGTAAAGATACGCGTTTGATGTATTGTAATTAAAGACCATTAAAGAGCCTGTGTACGAGGTTGGCTTTGGGAAGGTTTGTGGTCCAAACTCTCCTTCTTTCGAGGACATTTAATTACTGAGATATCCATGTATTTACTAATAAAACGCTGTACCAATACCCAAAACTACAACGCCAAACGTTACTATACCTCTAATTTTCATTCCCTCTGGGGATCTATCAACGCCACCAACCAACAACAGCAATAAAGCTTTTTTGATATCTTCATGTCCATAAATTTCAGGTGCAATCGAGCATGACAATTTCTCATAAAAGTCAGCCTCTGAAAAATACAAGAACTAATTATAAAACGAACATACAATAATACTCAAAATGTGTACAAAAATTGTATGAATATATTATAGCAATAGACGTAGAAACCTGATCGTTGTTCAGATCATAGTCAATCGAGATATGGTCTGGAAACTCAGCTAAAGTCTTTGGTCTATCTTTTTGTTCGCCTTTATGCATTTTTGTGCACGGTGCACCGTCACTGAACACATTGTATTTTAGTATAATGAACGAATTGTCCAATAGCAACGTTTCAGTCCAATCACTCAACCGTGCCATCTAAATATTAATAAACCTAAAACAAAGGATGTGCACGGTGTAAGGTACGGTTCAACATAAAATCACAGCTCATTATAGGCGCTTTGAAGTTTGCCGACTTTCCAGACCATATCTCGATTGACTATGTTCAGATTTAGATGAAACTTTGACTTGGGTGTACAAACTTTTATACATGTGTCAAAAGCCCATCAGATAGTTTTAGACAGAACCATAACACAAAATATTTTTTTAAAATATTTTGGCAACTAACATTCCCTCGCCACAAAATGATGTCTTCTTCATTCTTGTACATTATGCACTACGATGGTACGTGTAGGTACGAAACGTGAATATTATAATATTTTAAAATTGTTGATCAATAATAATCTCACTATATACATATATGTGAATTAGCTTGTAGCATCTTATAAGCTGTGTAGGATGGCATCATAGCAAGGTGTAGCGGTTCTAGTGTAATATTTAAGAAATAGAAAATAATATTTTTGGCCTCATGCAAACACCGGAGTGCATGAATTGAGAGAATTGGAAACTCGAAAGTTTATGTGATAAGGCTATATACATGTATAAGTACTTTCAAATTCTCTCAAACTCACTCAAGTGTTTGGCATTGCATCAAGGTTATATAGATACAGGGCGTCCATTTTCTATTTCTTTTATGAATAAGACTAAGATCACAAACTAAAACGTAAGCTTAATAAACCTATGGCAGGGTTGCCGCCAAAGCGTAAAGCCAATTACTGCAGACCCAAGGATATATTATCTCTTGAGGGACATAGAACCTTGAGACAAACGACTTGTCGCACCCTAATACAGTTCATCCTCTGGTGGCTCGATAGGAAAAATTAACAATCAGATTTTCCCATCTAAAACGTTTCAGTGTAGATTCGTGCTTCGTTCTAGTTCCTTGCACAGCCCTAGTGTTACTCTTGGGTTTTGAAAAGTATTAGACAGTCCACGATTTTCAGGAAGGGAGAAATCTTTGTTCTAATGAGTTCGTAAATCCTAATTTGCATTAAATTTGCATATTATAATAAATGTGATTTGTCCAGACACACAAATGATGCAAGTGTAATACTTTTCAGTTATATTATCAGCACTGACACTATAGCTATGCAAGGAACTAGAATGAGGCACAAGTGTACACTACAAAACGTTTTAGGAGGGAAAATACAATTTTCCATAACTTTCTCCCATCAAGCCACCTTAAATGGTTCATTCGTAATAAAAGCTGTATTCACGTCGTTATTGCTGCCGAATTCAAGTGGCGACTAATTTTAAAGCTACCATGAAGTATATGTAGCTCAATACCTTCGGAAAAACTTTGAATTTGTTCATCACTCAGTTGTTCCTCGTCCAATTCTTCATCTTCAGTTTTGTTCATTTTAACAATTCTCTAGTTTCAATAAAAAATATTAATAATAATAAAAACAGTGGTCATTCCTATTGTAATCGGAACATTTCCAAAGAAACTAAAGAAAAGACTAGAGAATATTGGTATAGAGACCAGGATAGATGAGCTTCAGAAAAGAGTGATTCTAAACACGGCAAGGATTCTTAGGAAAGTCCTAGAAGTTTAAGCAGACTTGTTGTCACCAAGCTTCTGGAGTACTGTAGTTCCATTGGAAATCCAATGTGCGAGAACAAAAACATAATAATAATAATAATCCGGATGAGAATGAGGTGTATAAGTTCTTAGGATGTAACCCTAAAGGCCCTTCAGATAGCTAATTTAAATTATTTTAATAAAATATAGCACTCTGAAAAAACATTTTCTACCAAATCAACGATATTATGCTGTAGTGTAGCGATGGGTTAAATTGTGGATATGATATATTCACAAAGATACATACATGGGCTTCTAAAAAGGTATCTGACATAAGGCCTTGAGTCATGCGCATAAATCCAGTCTTCATCATTGGTAAAAAAATCCCAGTGGCAGAAATATGATCACCAGGAACAACAAGTCTGGTAAGTTCTCCTTTAGCCATGATAGTCATTGAACGTGGAATGTTACCCACAGGAACTTGATCACTGTGTTCTTGTACTTTAACTTCTTGACATTTCTGAAACTTTGATCCTCGTGTTTGTAAATAGAGTCGCCCACCAGACCTATATAACACCAGTGAACATAAAATGCCATCATTGAAATACCAACCATGTTAAAATATAGGATCTCTGTCTCTCTGAAAAGAATTTCCTAACTTTTAAAACTAATTTCCAGACGTTTAAATGAGTTTAAGCAGATGAATTATTTATATAGCTACTAAACTAACTTGTTAGTTTGACATTCTCTGCCAGGACACATAAGCAAAGGCATAAACGAAGATGATTGCACCTACAAAAGAAAACAAAAGTGAACTATAATAGTACAATCCTATACATTTAGGATAGTTGATTTTAATACAGATAACGAATGATTGTCCCTCATAGTTCAACAGTACAATACAGTAAACACCCACGTACTGTACAAGAACCTACATTTTTACAAGTCAGCCTGAATAGGTTCTTATATATCGGGTGTTTAGTGGGAAATCAGGCTGTCTAGGTTCTTATTTTATTCAGGGTTTAAACTGTTTGCTACTGTTCGGAATAGTACTTTAAGTCCAGTCGGTCGCGTCACAGAAACTACAAAACCATTCAAAATCTAGGGAAATATAATGCATTTTCCTCGGTTTGTTTAAGCCTGGTTCTCATAGGTCGCCGATCGTCGGCGATTTGTGATTTAGATGCATGTTAAAACGGGAAGTGCAGCAGTATGTTAAGTAATAAAGAACAATGCAGAAAAGCAGTGCTTTTATTCTTTTACTTAACATGCATCTAAATCATGGGTCGGCGACCATCGGCGACATATGAGAACCAGGCTTAACGATGTTGAAAGTTCTACTTGTCCTACAATGCTTAGCGCTGCTTTTTGAATTAACTTCGTTGGGCTGATCTTACAAATAAGAACCTATTTTAAATGTCAGGCTGGATGCATTCTTATATAATGGGGGTCTAATTTCCAAATTTCAGCTTGTAGGTTCTTAATCCACTAGGTTCTTATACGTGTAGCTAGGTCATGATTATCCTTCACTAGTGGTCATTGTTGTGTGCTACAGTGGTGTTGACAATATCAGAAGAGTCAGAACAACAAGTCTTCAAACAAACTGCTCCATGCATGCAGTCAAAAACTAGAAACAACGAGTTTAAACACATTACGAAGAACGAGGCAACTTTCTGTTCGAATAATCGTGTGTGGATAATGTCGCGATAGACCACAAGTAACGTAATAATGGTCGAGTTTTATAATATACTAACGATGCGATACGCAATATTGTTAGCACTGTGCCTTTCTTAATGACGAAGCATTTTACTATTACCAATGCCACAATACGCAATGGTGTAATGACTGGTTCTTTTGTTGTCGGTTCGTCATCATCCTAATCCGCGTAGAGTTTGCTAAAACTCCCTAGTACTGCATGATGACACGATCTGTGCAATCTGTACCATCTGCACCACTTTACATGCAATAGCAGTGATATACGTGTATAACTGGGACACTGGGTCTTACAGTTATTGACAATCGGGCAATGCAATATGAAATACAGACCTTTCATCCGATGCCTATGCAATATCGGAGAGATACGTGCATGACTGCATGGGCACGGGTTGACTGGGGCACTGGGCCTTAGTTATTGACGATCAGACAATATCATGCACCGGCCGTAGACATTTTACGTTCCGTCAGCCGATGCCTATGTTGGACATGTATGCCATCACGAACAGAAATTGTTCATGAACAGAGTCCACTGTACTTTGATGCTTTATTTTTAATGTGTCTATGAAGCGAAAAACCTTTTAGCGTTTTTGAACAGATCAGCATGATAGAAGCATTCAATGGAAATTTTAAGCAAAGCTATTGCATAGTTTTCGAGCTACAAACCCTGAAAGTTTGCCATGGCTTATCCAATTTTAAAAAAATCAGTCGCTCAGTTAGAGCGCTTGATGACGTATGCAGTTGACAACTATGCATAACAACAATGTACTTTAATATTTATAATCCAACGGCATATGCAACTTTGGCACTTAAATTTCGAAAAGTACATGCCACATTTATTCCATTTTTGGAAATTGGTTATTTAGATTATGAACTTCAAATTTGCTCTATTTCAAATTTGCTCTATCGCAAATTTTCACTTCACAAACACTTTAAAGGAGAAAATCATTTACTTTTTTTTATTTGAATGGTTGTTGTGGGACAGTGAACTCGGGTGGAGAATAATAACCAATAAGGTGTTACTCCGAGTGACGAACCATACCGGACAAGTAGAGAAAACTCTACTTGGCCCAGCTGGGATTCGAACCCGCGACCTTCGGTTTACTAGACCGACGCTCTACCAACTGAGCTACAGGTCAAGTTGAGCTTCAGAGCTTATGTATGAAGACTGTTGTCTAGATACTGAAGAAACTAGTCCATCATGTATGAAGAATATTGTCTATAGATATTGAAGAAACTAGTCTGTTTCGAAATATCAAATAACCTAACAGTACTATCATCCGACCTTCAGCTCCCAACTTGACCTGTAGCTCAGTTGGTGATATAGAGCATCGGAATAGTAACCCGAAGGTCGCGGGGTCGAATCCCAGCCGGGCCAAGTAGACTTTTCTCTACTTGGCCGGTAATTTCTTATTCTTCAACCATGCTGGTAAAGAGCTACACACGCGTGGAACGTACTGTTTGATAGGATTCAGCACCGCATCTGTCACAAGTGTAAGTTGCCACTTGAACCACAGGTTTGACTTCTGTACATCTTGTAACAATCCCCCGTACACAGACTAGTTTGCCAATACTTGATGCATTCACATTACGAACTGGTAATGGTTTCTGCGAGGAAAGGTGTTTGAAGTAGATTTCACTATATCAACAAAATTTAAAATAATATTTCAAGTGAGCAATACATCTTACATGTATCCCAATTGTTTATAGGGTTAGGATCAGGGTTAAAGTTGGGATTAGTTCTAAGTTTAATCGTACTTAGAATCTGGGATATCTAGAATTCGGGAAGTTAAGATAACCGCAGGCGGCCCAAAATTAAGGACATAAATACAATAAAACATACAATACAATACAATACAATACAATACAATACAATACAATACAATGCAATACAATACAATACAATACAATACAATACAATACAATACAATACTACAATACAATACAATACTTTAAAGTTATAGATATGGCCACTATTTTACTGCAAATATTATAGAAAATATTTCCCTGGTTCCATTATGTTGTAGTAATACTTTTGGAAGCCAAAAATCACAATGGACTTGTAAATTAATAGAAAAATAAGTAGAAATTTACTTGTGCAGTTTTTCGTTTTCTTGCTTTGTTCTTGAGATATATCAGTTTGTTTGATATGCAAATTAAACATTTTGACGTCACATGTGCATAATGAGTTATTGAAAATAGTTATATATCTTTGCTATTATCAAACCAAAATAATTCGAGGGAAGCATGTGGGTGTGTTTCGCCCAGAACACTAAACATGTAGATTTTCAAGTGATTATATTTGACAATAGCAAAGATATATAACGTTTTGCGATAACTCATTATCCATGTGTGACGTCGCAACATGCGACATTGACATCAAACAAACTGAAATATCTCAAGAACGAAGCAAGGAAACGAAAAGCTGCAAACGTTGTTACTCTATCGTTTTAAGTGTTCTTTCAAATAAGATAAACTTAATTTTCGTTTCATAGACACTTTAACCAATAGATTACATTTTTTCGTGTGTGTATGTACTGTAATAGATCACAGATACCGTCACAGTGTGTAAATCACAACTCTGTTCCTCGGGTGTCAGAGGGCCTTTATTAAATTATTATATTAAACGTTGGAGGAATGGTCTAAATCGAATCACTTCAGGATCCGACTTCAATGCTCGATTATATTCTGCAGGTTTAACCAATTACAAATAAGATTCAAATGAATCAGTCCCCAAACAAACAATTAAAGTGTTTAAGATCGAAAAGTGTACATTACCAGGGCCAAAAGTTAATGTATTTTTCTGGCGCACTTATACAGTCACGTAGTTTTTAAGTTTCAGATCACAAGCTAAAAATTAGGTGGATAGTGCAACATGAGACGCAAAGAGTCTGCTAAAATGTCAGGAGAGTTTATCAAATTCAAACAGGTCAAAGAAAAACATACAAGAAACTAAGTTGAGAAAACGATTTTATTTATTATGTTCAGTGCCAATCATGTCTATCTATTGCTTCTGTGTCTACAATCTTTCGTGTCCGCGTTCATTGTCTTTTGCCTCTTCGTCTATTGTCTATTTCTTATCATCTCTAGCTGCATCTATCGTCTTGAGTTTATTGTCTATTGTTTCCGTTTCTTTCGTCTTTGCATCTGTGGTCTACTGTCTATTATAATCATTCTATCGGGCGTTGTGGTGTATTTTGTGGGCTAAAATGGAGAATTCAGCAGGCTAAAAAATATTTTCGCCCGCATATCAGTTTTAACAGTTCTAAATCACTATTGGTTTGTTGTTTACGGAATTGTATACTTCCCTTGTCAATACTTTGGAGCAAAGATTGTTTGGATGACAAATGTTGCGTTGTTCTGCCAAGTTACATGAAAGTTATGAGTTATGTAAATATTTATTGCATGAAAAACACGCCGACGTGAAGGTGGCACTGTTCAAGATACTGTTTACCGTTTATACTAACTCATGCCTTTAAAAAGATCTTGATTCATTACTTGATAAGAAACATTTTCACTCTGGGTGTTCTCTGTACTGATTTCAAAATATTTACATGGAATTTTTAGTTTATAGTGTACCACACGTCGTTGGAAATGCGAAAACTTTCCATTGCAGAATTGGCCGCCATTTTGAATTTTTTTGTCACCATCGTTTCCAGGGTCTTCTCTATTTTTATTAATTGTACTGCAGTATAATTAATAAAATAATTGTACTCCTCTCAACCAATCAGAATGCAGTAATTTTGTCATGCATATAATTGCTGCCGAGCGTAGCGAGGCAGCTCACTAATCTTGACATGGGTTGCCTGTGTCTCGTGTCCAGACCTCTTTGCCGAGTTATGTATAGTCAACGAAATCTCGATTTTGCGAGGGATGTTTATCTGTTGACTTTTTTATGACGTTTTGTGACGTGTGGAGTTTATCATGACTTATATACATACGCCAGGTGGATCTTCGTTTGTCGGAATGTATCGGAATCAATTTACATTGAATTCGTCAACACCACGACGGCGATGAAGTTCTGAACTGGCAATGCCATGAGGTATATTATACATGTAAAGCATTCGAAGTCTATCTTTGAGCGTGTCTTGTGTTGGTCAATTTCGGTGAGGAAATATCGTCTTTTCGAGGTAAGGTATCTATTTTCAGGTTTTTAAAAAATTCTATATTTTGGTAAGTGATTCTACGGTTGTTTTCTTCTATTTTTAGGTGTATATTGGTGTGAGTTTATTGCTTCTCACAGGAGCCATTGTGTTCGCGCTGATCATCATTCTGATCAGACACTATCTGCGTGTGTGTATCACGCAAATCAAATCAAACGAAGCCATTGTGCTCGTCAAAAATATAAACGAAGCCATTGTGCTCGTTAAAATCAAACTTAGCGAAGTCGTAGTGCTCGCTGAAAACTATACAAACGAAGGCATAATTTGTGCCTGTTGACAAACGTAAACGTACTCTTACTGAACCAAGCTGCAGTGCTTGTGGAAAAAAGAAATATTTGTAGAGGTAAGACTTTTAAATATTTACGTAACTAATTCAGTAAATGGGTATAACAATTGAGCAATATCGTGCCCAAATTGGTGCACACAATGTAAGAGTCAAAGAGTATTCAACTCGACATGAAGGTGACTTTTGTGCTATAATGTTGATGTTATTTCAGCTGGTAGTAACAGTACTGGTATTATTAATATTGATACGAATATTTTGTCTGGGTGTATTATATTTGCCAACAAAGCGGTTGGTAGAACAATATAAATGCTTAAGTCAAGTGATTGTGTTAGCCTTCACTGAAATGTCATGCTACAATGTGTATGTTCCATTGTTGTTGAGAATGGCAAATGATGTCGAAGAAAATCCTGGACCAACAGTATATGATTTGGTTGACCCTACTAAAACAATATGTGCTGATTTTAGCCAAGCTTATAATTAGAAAATTAAAAATACAGTAGATCTGTAAATACTCTGGTGTCTGTTGCAATTAATAATATCAGCCTAGGGTTTTTTTTGGGCAATTTCATAAAACATCAGAAACTATAAATCAGGAAATTCCTGCCATTTGAGGCAGCACTTCACTTGCGATAGTAATTCTAGTAATAATAGTAATACAGTTGATGTTCTTAGGCATAAATATGTTTAAATATGCAAAAACATATTCATGCCCCCGAACATCAACTCTGTTGTTAGCAATCTCGTGCCCAGAGCCTGCGATCCTTCAGTACCAAGGAACGGAGGCTCTGGGAAACTACGATGAAAAAAACAACAAACAAAATTGGGTTTTTGTTACCAGTCCTCTGGTTCCCAGTTCCCTATAATTTGTTACTGTCATGGACGATCTTTAGCTTGTTCGGAGACCAGGAAAAATATTTGTTTACCGATAAAGAATGACCCAGTATGTTTTACAGAGCTCTTGACAAAGCGTTGCAATAAATGGTCTTTCTTAGCTTTTCTCTAAATCGTCAACCGGACGATTTGACGAGAGTGTTTTATACGTCCGCGGTGCCGTCGGCACTCGGCAGTGATCAGTTCAGCCGCTCAGATAAGGAATTGTACTTTCTGTCAGGAATTTTGGCTAAACTACATCGACCATGTATTCTCTAATATAATTTTTAAGTTCTGAGACGAAACTGCGAAGAATTACGAGACGAGTCAGACGATGGATGTTTGTTTGGCGACGAAACGACAATAATAATAGTTTTAACTAGTAAACTGTTGGGATTTTTGCTGTTTTGAATTAGTTCATGTGTTTAATTGCATTTTGGGTCTGTCGTGTATAATTATGTGTTACAGAACGTCGAGAAATCGAGTAAACAAGTTAGCAACGTGTACATTATTTGAAATTTTACTGTTCTTAAACTAACCAATTAGATGACAAGTTTCATCGGAGTTCCCCAGAGCCTCCGTTCCTTGGTAATGACCAAAAGGTTCGCAGGCTCTGGGTACGAGATTGTATTGTTATATCATCCACATGTTTCCTACTATCCATAAATCACTGAAACACGAAAAAATCATCACGCAGCGCAAACAATCATCGCCACCTGCGAAGAATTAATCGTACTTTAAAATGAATACCCGTGTTGTTTTATGTATTATAGTTTATGGAAAATTTAAACTTTTTTTTTTAAATTAAAGAGCATGTGAAATGTTATTTCAAATATGTTCCGCGCCTTGTTAATTTTCCAGGATTTCCCAGGATATTAAAATTTTGAAAATTCACAAAATTTCTTAACGTTTACCACCCACACCAGTACTCTTATTTACTCGACAAATAGTCTGTTGCTCATGCATGTGGGAGGATATTTATGTGATTTTTGAACAAACTGCGCAAATAATTGCCACATCCAAATTGTTTTTTGTTCCAATTATGTTGAATTCGCCATTTTCAGACAATCCTGGCCAAAAGTACTTGGGACAACATGTGAAAATTGTCAAAAACGGCAAAGTGTCCCAACAATTTTGTCCAGGATTGTACAGTAGCTTAACTCGTTTGACTTGAGCAATCCCAGTACAAACTTTCCAAGTTTAAACAAACACATCTGAACATTAGAAAATTCAATGATGCTCAAACTAAAGAAGATATATATGTAGATGTACATATAACAATTAAATAGTACTTACAATCTTCTTAAAAGATCTCGTGGGTACTGATTATAAGGGTCACGTGCTTCACCTTCCCGATGATTTTGACGTTCAATAAGTAAACGATGCTCGATGTAAACATCCAAAGAATCCTTATGTTGAATCTAAACGAAAAAGCAAATAGTCCATGTGAGACTCTCTTCACTCTCTCTTCCGCAGAGGTTCTTTCGGAGATCGGATATTTCGGGGATCGTCGGAGATACGTCGAAATCGTCAGCTGGACATAAGAAGTGCGGGCGGGGAAAAATTTGGAAGACTCCTGAACTAACCGAAGGCGCTAACGAGCAGATATTTATTAACATACTTAACGACCACTTTCTTGCCCAGCATAATACCATTCCAACACGTGGGAACAATGTCTTAGATCTCGTGATTTCGAGTACGCCAGAGCAAGTGAACATAACAGAAATGTTAAAACCTGAGGAAGCGGAAATATTTACAGACCACTCCATTGTCACTTTCGAGCTTGCAACTGCTATTAAAGCACCACCAACGAGCCAGCGTTTTGTTTATGACTATAGGAAAGGAGACTTCTTGGGTTCCGATCTACATTACGGACCATAAACATGTCGAACTTAATCTCTGACGACGACACTAGTATCGACAGCGATTGGTGCCGCTGGAAAGACACTCTTCTAGCCAGCGTAGCCGACCACATCCCAAAGAAGAAACTGAAGGGAAGGAACCCAGTCCGATGGATTAATAGCTCCATTATAAAGCTAATTAAGAAAAAGGAAACCTTGAGAAGAAAAATCAAACGAGCCCCATCAAACTATTTGTTGGATAAGTTTAGAGATCTACGCTCCGATATCAAACGTAGTTTGCGCGAAATCCGTGAATTATTCTTCGCAGTAATGGAGACAGAATTTGTATCAAATCCAAAACGCTTCTGGTGTATTCGTAAATTAAAATCTAAACACTAGAACATTCCTGAATATGTCTCCATGGCAACTGGTCCCAGAGAACCGGCAGTCAACCCGGAATCAAGAATAGGTGCCAACACTCCAAATAAGATCGTTGATTTATTCAATCGTTACTTTGTATCAGTTTTTACTCCTGATATACTGTATATCCTTATCCACCGGCAGAAAGCAGAGAAGATATGGAGCCCAGTAATGGCGTCCCAATCTTATCAGATTTGACACTTAACACCGCCGATGTCCTTGGAGTATTAACGAACCTTGACATAAGCAAAGCTACCGGACCCGACGAGATACCCGCAAGAATTCTAAAAGAGCCATCACTATGTGACTTGTTCAATAAATCGCTAAGGTTAGGTATCCTCCTGGCAGATTGGAAAATAGCTAACGTGGTCCCGGTGTTTAAGAAAGAGAACAAAGGGTATGTTGAGAACTACAGGCCAATATCGTTGCTGTCTATAGTATCAAAAGTGATGGAACGTTGCTTGTTTAACAAGATCAAACATGTTTTTAGTCTTATTTCCACAATTCAACATGGTTTTATCGAGGGCCAATCGTGTGTGACGCAGTTGGTCGACGAGCTTGATTATATCGGCGCACAGCTTGATGATGGTGGCCAGGTAGATATGGTCTACCTCGACATGTCAAAAGCTTTCAACAAAGTCACCCATTCCAAGTTGACTGGGCGACTACGTTATTACAGGATTGGTGGAAAGCTATTGGATTGGTGTGAGTCGTACTTACACAATCGCTTTCAGAGCTCTTGGTGCAAACATCCCAAGCACTGCCAGTTACATCAGGTGTGCCACAAGGCTCGATTTTAGGACCGATGTTGTTCTTATTGTATGTCAACACTCTTTCAGACGCTCTGCAATCAAGCGAAGTTGCTGTCTTTGCACAGTTTTCTCTTTCTTTCAAACTTACAACTTTTAAAACGCTTTTAATTAAATATTATAATAACGCACTTGTACATTCCTATGACCCTGAAGATCCTCGTTCATGGAGAACAATTTTACCTTCCTGCAATACTGCTCGCAACGTGTCAGGATTAATTATGTTATTTCTATCTAAAATCATGCAAGAAACCGACATCTTGTGCAAGAAACCGACAGAAATCTGGCAAAGGTTAAATACTGGTTAAATGTTATTTCCCGTTGACTAGTTTCGCCCGCACTACTTATGTCCAGCTGACGCCTCCGAGCATCTCCGACGACCCCCGAAACCTCCAATCTCCGAAATTTAACCTCTGCGGAGGAGAGAGCATGTGAGAAATGAGATCACAGTGCTGGAAAGGTTTATCACTACTGCTACACCAATAGTGGCGCCATCTTGAATTCGCAATGCATTGTGGTCTATCAACAAGCTTAATTAAAAAGGTGATTGCGTAGTGTTGAGACAATAGAGAGCTCAAGCATATTAGGCATTTTTTGAGACACGGACGGTGACTGGAAGAACAGGAACACAATACAGAACTACAGTACTGAACCACGTATTCTGTGAAAAGACTTTTTTTCCCAAAACAAAGGCTATGAATAATCACATATCTAAACTGTTAGCTCACAAGCTTAAATCTCATCCTTATATAAAAATACAGATCCTTTATTCTATATTGTAATGTAATGAAATTACTGCCTTAAAATACAAGTTTTCCACTTTAAAAGTATGTCTCATTGTAGTAAAACAACGATGACAGGCCTCAACGTTCTAGAAGTTCCCGTCGTCTCAAGAACGTGAAAATGCTCTCAATGATGTCTTGTGTAGAACGACGACGGCGTTCTTCTTTGCTCTTGGGATTTTAAATTGCTCATTATCATTGTTTTGAATGAAAAATGCTATTGAATTCAATCGCTGTACGTGGCTCTAAAACGCCTGTACGCTTAAGCTCTCTACTAATTAGGTTTACTCTATGTCATAACGACTAGCTACATGTTCAATGAACATTGTTCATGAAACGTAGAGATTGCCGCAAAGGCATGGGTCAAAATTTCCTTGCATTTGATTCGCGGAAGAACACAATGAGGTATTTTTTTCTTTATAAACACTTTCGTGGCAACAATGTCTAAATATAAATCGTTGTGATATTGGTAAAAGCAACAATTCTCGGACGTATAAGGATAGATTCATGACAAATGTATCCTTTTACGTCCAAGCATTGTTACTGTTACTAATATTACAACGTTCATATTTAGACATTGTTGCCACGAAAGTATTTATGAAGATACATTTACCGCATTGTGTCTCAACACTACGCAATCACCTTTTTAATTGAGCTTGTTACCCTGGGTAGGCCACAATACATTGCGAAGTCAAGATGGCGCCGCTATTGGTGAAAAGGTCCATTAACAACCAGAATATAAAAAGCTAAAACGAGTCCAAAATACTTACTTCCCTGTCTTTATAATTAGGTAACATTTCGTCAACTGCTTCAGCAAAGATTTTAGTATATCTACGAGTATTCTCCACTATTCGCTGAGCTAATTCAGGATCAACCTTAAAGAAAACAGTAAAATTTGAAGCTTGGCATGATGAATATTATAATATTAACAAAAAAATATATTCGGTGCACCATGATTTTGTCCATTTTGTCCACAAACCATTGTGCACTGAAATTAATTTTAAGTTTAGGGAAAAAATAGTTTCAAAAATATTGCTCTAAAGCCACAGTTCCCACAAGAAGTTCGCGAATGCTCATGCAGATGATTATTTATTGAAATTCCATTGTAGGCTAGGACCATTGTGCCATTTTACTATACAATAGCCAAGTATTGTATAGAACAATGGTTACCAATTGTTCCAAGGTAAACTAGCACAATGGTCAGTCAGTTGGGCTGTGAAAGACTCTCTACTGTTGTGATTTTAGATTTCTAGAACATTAACTCTCTGCATGTATTATATGGCACAAGTTACTACCGTTGAAATCGCGTGTTCTCTTTGGCTGAGACGCGTCACGTGCCGGTCGATAATTTCCCGTAATCGACCGGTCGATTACGGATTTTGGCAGACATGTTGTTTGCAACTAAACAATGAAAGAAAACCGCAAAATTTTTGTGAATTCAACAACCTGAGGACTAAATTGTATGTATGAGTGGGACGATGAGCAATCTGGAAGCGAGTTTAGGAGTCTGAAAGCGATGACAACAAGAGCAACAACATTGAAAACGATGAGTCTATGTCACACGCTCGAGGTCACACTATTGACAAGGTAATGTAAGATGTGTTGTTTCAAAATGCCATATAATAAACCTCTTATTAACCTCGTCCGCTTGGTCATTACGGAAAAATATCAGACCTCGGTCTGTACTGTCAAGACCTCGGTCTGATATTTTTTCGTAATGACCGCGCTCTCGGTTAATAAGAAGTTAATATTACTGAAAAGGAAAGCCAACCGAACCACTATGTCCATATTCAGAATGAATCTTAATGACCTTTATTTGTAAGTCTGAGAATTTCTTACGTCTAAAAATGTTAAGTCATTAATCCAATGTCATGTTCTTGATCCAACAACGCGTAATCCAACAACGTGTCGTGAAACAATCTCAATTTTATCCATTTTGCCATAGAGCACAGGAAACTACAGTAGGATATGCCGAAAACCACATCTCACTGATAGGTATATACAGTTCTCCCGTTTTGGACTCTCGTCATCCCATATGTCAGAAGAAGTCCGTTTCCAGAACTTCGTTTTTGAAAGCTCAAGGTTTCAAGTTACGATTCCATGGAAAGCGAAAGACGAATTAATTTTCTAATAATTTCTTAAAAAATCTGTTTAAGACCAATCATTTGAAAGAATCTTAAGTAGTTTCAACATAAAAGTTGCACAAAAACCTTTCTTAATAATGATATTATGTGCTACTCCGAGTAACGAACCATACCGGGTGAGTAGAGAAGAACTCTACTCGACCACGACTGGGATTCGAACCCGCGACCTTCGGTTTACTAGTAAACCTGCCTTCTCCGCAGGCCCTCGTTGCATCATGGAGGTCACACACGCCAAATTTAGGGCCTGCAAGATCCTGTAAAAAAATTTGGTAAAACTTGGCATGGAATAAATTTGCATAATTAATTACCATTGTCAATGGCCATGGCTATATCCGAAGATTTCGAAGGCCACTGAAGACTTGTGACATACAAATCCTAGCTTAAAAATGAAGGAATTGTTGAAAAAAGCAATTACGGTTGAACTTTGTCAACTTTCGGCCAGAATAATCAACGAAAATGCACTTTAGTCTACCCAGAGACTCTTGGGTTTATACTCTTTCGGTTTCCACAACAAATGAAACTTGAATTACGCTACACTATACCCTATAATTTAACAAAATTAAATTTCATTAACTCTTGGTCACTCAGTTGACAGTCTTTGATAGCTAGATAAACCAAAAAACAATAAGAAAAACCTGTACTTTCCTGACCGTCAAATTTGCTTTCGTACGGCAGATATTTTCCCCTTCAATTCCTTTTTGTAGCTAAAAATATTATTGGCAGAAGGTCGGTAATTCTAAAACATATTGGTTTCTTCATTGTCATGATCTGTAAGAAAGTTTAGACCGAATTTCCTGGTGGGTCACAGTGTTACAAGAACTTGGACGTACGTTTGTCGAACAACGGCCGGAAAAAATTTGCAGGCCTCTAGGGCCTAGTCTCGCTGTGCATAATGGGATCGGTCACCATTTTGTTTACAGGATCTGGCAGGCCCTCTCAAAAGTGTGACCTGTCCATGATGCAATGAGGGCCTGGAGTAGTAAACCAGCCGAAGGTCCCGGGTTCGAATCTCAGCCACGGTCGAGTAGAATTTTCTCTACTCACCCGGTATGGTTCATTACTCGGAGTAGCACCTATATTAGCATATACCCCGCAGGTAAATAGTGCTTTTCAAGCAATCTGATTGGTTCCTCTAGCTCGGGATATCCTGCACTATTCACCTGCAGGCAAAACAAAATGGCGGCCAGTTTTGCTTTGTTTACCGACGCAGGAGATTTTGTTGATAAACAAGCTGATGTTGTTGAATAACGAGAAAAGTCAACAAAATTAAGTAAAAGAGTGTCCACAGGTATGTTTCTTTACAATTTTCTAACCATTAATATATTCAAAAGTTGTATTAAAAAACTGTTTTGTCGACAAATATCGGTGAATAATTGTTAAATATAATTATTCTCCACCTGAGTTCGCTGTCCCACAATAATTATTCCACCCTTCCTAACGTTGAATCATATTTTTTGCAAAACCTGTGGATCGTATTGCAAAAGAACAGAAAAAAACGTGCTATTTATTCCATTCGGTGCAATGACCAATCAGGAGTACATTGGTCAGACTAAACGTCAGTTTGGTACGCGGTTAAGAGATCGTCTAAAGCCTGTTTTTTTTGGGTTTAAAAAAAGAAAATTTTGTATTTTCGGAGCACGCGAGCCGAACCAGTCATGCGATTACGCGGGATATTATTCAAAAATTATCACCATAAATCTGTGGTATCATCAAAGACGATGTCTGGAGGCTTGGTGTATTTATGGCGCCCACGCGCTCCATTAAATGGTGACGATGACGGTCTATTGCCAGCAGACTATTTGCATCTTGTTAATATGGTTCTAAAAGTATAAGTATGGGACCTGTCTTCACAACGATCACATGTAAAACCTTGGGTTATAAACAGTAACTTTTTAAGGTGGCTCCCTCCTGTTGCTCAAAAAGTGGAAAAACTGCAAGTTTCAACCTCAAAAGTATTAATATGGATATTTTGCAACCTCGTTCCCAGGGCCTTTTTGAAATTAGGAGGGCGGGATCGGCTGATGGACTCTGCGTTTTCAATGGTTGATTGCTTTTCTTAAACATTCCTGAGGAAACGTAATTATGCATAGTTTTATACCAGTTATAATCAAATAGCTTCAACAAAACCGCCAACGGGACCACCACTCTACGAAATGATTTTGCATACTAAATTAAATGGCTAATTTATTACACCCGGTATTTCTCCCAAGGGCCTTTTCCCGCTCTCCCAATTTCAAAAAGGCCATGGGAACGAGGCTGGATATTTTGGAAAAGAATAAAACTAACGTTATGAAACGTTATGGATATCATAACGTTCATGGACATATGTTGCTATGACAACAGTGTCGTTTCAAAATTAACATTTAATCGAATTTATTTCAAAAACGAGTTCGGTTATCCCAAAATGTTTTTGAACTAAAATGTTTCCCTCAGTTTATAAGTAGGGGATACCGACAAAAACCCCAGATGACAAAAAAACCGCCGACAAAAACTCCACTGCCAAAAACCCCGCCTACGAAAACCCTACCGACAAAACCCCCAAATTATTAAATTCAGACAAAAACCCCGCATTCTCCTTTTACAAATTATTTTCAGTGAAGAAGTATGGTGTTGTGATACTATTTACGAACATCTGATTTGATGTTGCGTTCTCAACAAATGAGTCATCGTCTCAAACAGTTGGCAAATGGCCCACATGGGAATTGTGGATCACGCTCATAGTCATCGCCTTAAAGATAACACATAATTCTATAAAGAGCTGCTTTACATTCTCAATTCTAACTCTCAATCATGGAGGTCATTCGGAGCAACAAAGGACGTGAAAAGCTGCGTTACGATGGTCATATGAAGAAGCCCAGCAGTGCCAGCACTAAGCGGGGGGAATGTTCCAAGAGAGCAGCGCTTTCCTGCAATGGAAAAGTTACGACTGACATAGATGCATCACATGTCATTTCAAGCGTCGATCCTAACCATGATGGCAATGGCTTTACAGTAGAAGCGACAAAAATGCGAGAAAATCTTCGTCAACGAGCAATTGGCAACATTTAAACTTATAATAAATTATAACTTTAAAAAAATGAAAAAGTTGAATGCGGGCTTTTTGTCTGAATTTGGTAATTGGGAGTTTTTGTTGGTGGAGTTTTCATCGTCGGGGGTTTTGTCAGTGGGGTTTTGTCGGCGGGGTTTTTGTCAGTGGGGTTTTGTCGGCGGGGTTTTTGTCATGTGGGGTTTTGTCGGCGGGGTTTTTGTCATGTGGGGTTTTTGTCATGGATTCATAAATAATCAGTAGGGAATTTTTTTAAAACAATTGTAGATCCAATTTTTCAAAAAAACAAAACAACCATGTTTTTTTCCGGTAAAAAAATAAGATTTACAGAATTGTTTTTTAAATGTTCTTTTTGATTACTCAAACTTATAGAAATGTTTTAGTCGGTAAAACAATTGGGGGTAACCGAACTCATTTTTGAAATAAATTGGATTAAGCGTGAACTACGGTTATTTTGAAACGTCACTGTTGTCATAAAACAGATGAAAAACTTTGTGTTGATATTTGATACCCTGAACGTTATTCTATGCATAACGTTAGTTTCGTCCTTTTATGAAATAGCCACGCGGACTTTAAGGTTGAAACTTTGAATTTTTTCACTTTTCAAGAAACCGTAGGGAGCTAACTAAGTAATCTACGTTCAAAAACGTTTAAGCCAAAGTAGTGTTAAACTACGTCTGATGAGTGATGTTGTAAGACGTTATTCGCTACGTTATAAGACGTTACACTACGTTATAAGACGTTACCCTACCAGTACATTATAAGATGTTCGCTACCTCGTAAGACGTTGCGCAGGGCCGCAGGCAGGATTTTTTAGTCAGGGGGCAATAAGACTGCCAAATTTCTAGGGGAGTCCAGGGGTATGCTAGCCCGGAAAATTTTTGAAAATTGAGTCTCTGCCATGGCATTTCCCGCGACCTGACATCATATTTGAGCAAAATTTTGAACATTTTAAAACATATTTTTTAAGACACATTCTCTCATTTTTACAAAAGATTTTGTCTAAAACTACAGTATCACATATTTACAAAGACAACTACAGTCATTTGCAACTCACTTGTCACTTTTCACCAAAATGTTCAGAAGTTCGTCACGAAGTTTGTTTGGAAGTTCAAAGTTCGTTTTGAACTAGGAACCAAGAAGGCAAGAAGTCAATCAAATGCGTAGTTTAAAACGAGCTTTGAACTTCCCAACGAACTTGCGAACTTCGGAACGAACTTCCGAACATTTTGGTGAAAGTGAGTAGCAAGTGAGTGTAAAATAATAGTTACTCTAACGGGATAAAGCGCGAACACAACGCGAAAATTCATTGTCAGAGTTATGATATTAATTAAACGACTAGTTAGTTCTTTATTCTGTGACTCTGGGAACAAATGTGATGTATGACATTATAAAAATCATATTTTGGATTTTCTCTGCCCGTATACGGCCCTGACGGGGGGGGGGGGGTTACACTACGTGAACGCATGCCATAAACCGTTACATTATACACTTGTTGACTGGCGCCGAGGGAAACATGAAGCTGAGGGACCGTAAAACTCATTGTTATATACCAAAGATTTTCGTTTGCCAAAGATGAAATCCTATTGGTCAAATCATGGTCACTTGTTGTTCAACAAACTCAATGTTTCTTTCTGCCGAGGGAAACATTGCACTGTTTCCCTCTGACGTCAACAACGAAGGAAACAGTGCAATGTTTCCCTCTGACGTCAGCTTTAATCATGTGTTGTTCACGTGAATACACAATGATTATTGCATCAGATCAAGAACTTTGGACTTTTCGGAACATTTTGAAAACAAGAGCTGTTTCTAGCTTGTTTGCTATGAAATAGTCCATTTTCCAAAGGAAATAATATCTATACACATCTTCAAAGAAGGTCTGAAAAAAACCTGGATAAATTTAAGCTGTTCTTTGTACTTGTTGAGTCTGGTGTACTTGTTTAGTTGAATTGAAATTACGAAGACAAAGTCAAAGTGTTTTGGTAAGTCTTTTTGCCTTTTGCAAGTTTCGAGTCAACTTGGTATTTTGTATTTTAAAAGTCTTTGGTATATAACAAAACGCTTGTTGACTTTTGCCTCGAGAAACATCGAGTTTTACGGTCCCTCAGGCTTCAATGTCACCCTCGGGTGACATTGAAGCCTTCGGGTCCGTAAAACTCGATGTTTCCCTCGGTTCCAGTCAACAAGTGTATAATGTTTCTCGAGGAAAAAGTCAACAAGCGTTTTGTTATATACCAAAGACTTTTAAAATACAACTGACTCGAAACTTCCAAAAGGCAAAAAGACTTACCAAAACACGTTGACTTTGTCTTCGTAATTTCAATTCAATTGACGATATGTATAGATATTCTTCTTTTTTTTTGGAAAATGGACTATTTCGCACCAAACAAGCTCGAAACAAGCTCCTGATTTCAAAAGCTCTGAAGAATCCAAAGTTCTTGATCTGATGCAATAATCATTGTGTATTCACGTGAACAACGCATGGTTAAAACTGACGTCGGAGGGAAACATTGCACTATTTCCTTCTTCATTGCTGATGTCAGAGGAGAACATTGCAATGTTTCCCTCGGCAGAAACATTGAGTTTGTTGAACAACACGTGACCATGATTTGACCAATTGGATTTCATCTTTGCCAACCGAAAGTCTTTGGTATATAATTATGTTACACTCCACTCAAGGGCGCAACCAAGATTTTTGAAAGGGGGGTCGTTTATAGCACAAAGTGACACAAATCGAGGAGGGTCTGGGGGGGTATGACCCTGGAAAATTTTAACTTTAATTAAAACGGCATTTCCTGCATTCTGAGGACACTTTTGACCAAATATAGAAAGTAGAAGTAACTTTTGACTTGCAAAACTTCACTCACATTCCCAAAAAAAGGGGCTGGTCATACCCCCTCACCCCATCCCCTCGTTGTGCACCTGCTCAAGGGAAGATTTTTAGAACTCTTTCACGAAATGGGTAGTAAAATGGCATGCAATATATTTCTCTCATCCGCAATAAGGCACACAGAGAATCAAATGCATCAATGATGTGAGGTGAATGTCAATCCGTGACGTTGTATTGGATTGCATATTTGCATTAATAGATACCTAGTCACAAAAGTTTCTGTACAAAGTTTGCAACTAAAATAAATTCTGTTGCTGGATACTCAGATGCATGGGTAAATAGATTAGATGGATGTAAGAAGCATTTGCAAAGTGGAGCACATGGAGCGTGTGCAAAATACATGTAGCTGTACAATCAAAAGACACCTACTGTAGTAAAGAGTTTAGAGCTACAAGGTTCGAATTAAATATTGAAAACTGGCTGAAGAATTTTAAAAAAGTTCCATCAATATAATGCGTGATTTTTATCCCTGTTTTAAAGTAGGCATGCCTTACTGTAAATGTCTTAAAATACTAACACTCTCAAGAAACAAATGGTGGATTAAATTAAATTGATTCAGGGTGAAAGTGCATGAGCTAAATCAGACAACTGTAAAAAATAATTAAAAAGTACTTTTCTTATCAGTTTACCATTTGGACTAAACGGCTCATTAATGAACACGGTCGTATTTTAATGATACAAACTGAGACAGAGGCATTGATTGTAATGAACTGTGGCAAAAGGAGATAGTGAGGAAGTAACTGAACTAGCTGGGAGGAGGGTGTCCTGTCTGGCAGCCTAAAATGAGGATCGCCCATTTTAGAGACATTGACAAATCAGAGGGGTGCCCAGCACTTGTAGGTCAGAAAATGCCTTAGCATAATCCAAATCCTTCACGTGTGAAATGTGTGAGGCACTGTGCCTGAAGTGATAAGGATGACAGCATGTTGTGACTTGTTAATTAATTCATGGTACAGGTATTTACATTAGCGATGAGTCATACTTGGGTGGGGCATAATTTGATATTTTTTGTTTGTTTCACAATTGTGAGAAAGAGTGAGAAAAAGAGTGAGTGCAATAGTGAGCGAGACAAGGGTGACTGTGAGAATATCCAAGCAATAAAACGTAAAAAGTCGTAGTATTTTGTGATCTACAGGATTCAGTAATTTCTGTCTAATAATTTGTGGGAACCAAGTGCTATTCACCACAAGCACTTCCTGCCACTCATTTATTAGATAATTAAATTATTACATTTCTTTTTTACTATTATAATTGATTTCTATAAGTACAGTATAAATTATGTTGTTACAAAAGGGTTGTGGTGGGTGGGATAAAAATCCTGAAAACCTAAACTGCTATTTTACAGAATGATTTGAGTGAGCTCTCTGACTGTGAGTCTGTAACAGAATGACCACTGTCACCCTTGCTGCATTCATTCATATCATTGCCTCAAAGAGGAATTTTGTTTTGATAAGGGGGAATCTTTAGATAAAGGTTTGGGTTGGGCTTTATCTTTTTTTGCCACATGTTTTTATGCACTATGTTCACATGACACAGGAACTACACTTAATGATCGCTTTGAGCACAGTTAATAAAATGAGATGGTTTGGCTAGCTGCACCACGTGACAAATTCATGTTATTGTCATACGATATTTGCATCATGTGATGAGTATAGTGCATAGCGAAATCTCTGACTGTATTGTTTACATGTGGTGATAGAAGTGAGTTCTTAAGAATATATACCTTGAAAACGCGTTTTTCTTGGGTAATATGTGGCTTTTTTTTCAGTTCACCATGTCTGGTGCAAGTTGTGCCTTATACGGCTGTTTATAACAAGCCGCAAAAGCAGTCTTTCTCTGTTTATAAAGTATCTTTCCCTGCTACTGGAGTAATAAAGAAGGACGCTCGAAAAGAATGGCTGTTAAAAAGCATATTTTACGTACAAGGCAGATGACTTCGGATTTGAATCAAATAGAGAAGAATAAACTTTCTACCTCTGCGAGCTTTCTTTTAAGGCAGACCAGATTGTTCAACATAAGTTTCCGATTTTCAATATTTTGCACAAATTATTGCTTATTGAAATATGAACTCTATCAGTTGGTCAAGGTGTCCAGAATATTTCACTCGTTTTTAAATACGTGTTTCCTTTTCTGAAATTTTAGATACAAACGTAAATAGAGTTTTGGGGTCTACCGAGCATTTATCAAGAAAGCCTGACGAGCAGAGAAAGCGAGTGTTGGATTCTTGTGCAGTACTCGATAATACGACATAAGCATTGAACTTTCTGATGAAAACAGTGCCATTTCCAAGTACACTTTACTTATTAAAATATATTTATGATACACCCATGTGAAGAAAAGAGGAAGGCAAACTATAGCCTGCGATTTTCTCTGTGACTCTATTTCTTATAATTTCTTATGTCAGTGCATGTGTATTTTGATGACTAACTTCCCTTTTATATTTCTTTACGGAGTCTTTTAATTTACCAGTCTTTTGTTGGATTTTAAATCTAATAATATAATTTTTGGCATATGAAAAACTGCAAACTGTAAGACAAACTGTTTAATAATATTTTTCAAACAAAGTTTGTTGGTTGTGTTGGATACTATCTCAATTGACTGTATGATTGCATCTCACCACTATATGTTCTCCCATAGCAGTTTGGCCAGTAATGAATGCATTGCATGAAGAGTCACAGGGAATTGTTTTCACAACCGTTTTTGAGTCATTGATGAAATTTCAAAATACAATAGAGTTTAACAGTAGCATCGCTTGAAGTTTGGTAAATGTTCAAGAACTTCTGATTACTCCATAAATCATCTTTTCTTATTTTGCGCTTTATTTTGATGACCCTGTCAGTGTGGTTGACCATATGAGCACCGCTCATCTTTAGTAAGGTGCTTGCCGCACTACAACTTGCATATCTTCTCACAGTGCTGACAAGAATATTTTTTCAGCCTTGCATTTCACCCAATGCCCCTGTCAATTGAGCGTCAACAGCTTCGGCGTTTTCTTCAACCAATTGGACAGCGATATGAAGTTAAAACAACAGTCAAATGACGGTTGCCTGGTTTCTTCTTCGATCATTAAACCCCGACTCACTAATCTCTCCTGACTCAATATTCACCTGAAATTCTTCTTCAAATGGCTCAGAAACCAACAACTGACTCTAAATCACTTTCCATGTTTCCCTGAATCCAAAATTCTTACTTACTTAGGGTGTCAGCTTTTATTCTCCAGAAAATTTTGCTTTACTTCAAGGTACACCAATGACGCACTTAGTATTGCTTGTAATAAATTTCTGTTGATGCACTATATTCGTCACGTGATATCTTTCTCCTTTGAGCCTCAACATGATTTGCTGCCACCTGACTAATCTCTTTGAAGTTTGCCGGCTAGCCAAACCATCTCATTTTATTAACTGTGCTTTGAGGCAGGAGATGTAAATGATGTAAGTATCGAACATGCGGCGCTAGATCTGCAACTTTGCTGCAGATTAGCTGCATATTGACTGCACACTGAATTTGAAAACTTTGTTTGACTGCACATTCAATGTGCAGCATTTGATTAATTTAAGTGATTTCATCAATTTGTAATGCAGAAGCGCAGAAGTGCTGCAGTTTAAATGCATTTTGACTTGCAGTCAAGAAAAATTACATCCGCAGCACTGCCATTTTGGTACAGGCAGACAATTTACTCATACAATGGAGAACCCTCAGACAGCCTAGGAAGCAATAAGTTAAAGGATCAGTTATTTATCATGGCCATGCCATTTCAAAGATACAAATTTCAGAAATTCTTAGGGGGAACATGCCCTTGAACTCCCCTAAAAATGCTGACTCAAAAGGTTGACAAAAATATAAATACAGTGTACTGTATATACATTTCTCTTGATCCCATGCAGCCATGCTGGCCATACCATATAAAACACTAGGAGTTCAATTGCATTCACCACAGTTACAATACAATACAATATAGTGTTTCTTACCTCTGCTAAATCATCTAGCTCAATAAGAAGCTCTACTTGTTCTCTGTGGGCAATTTTAACCTACATTTACAAAATATTATATTGATATTATGAAAGCTAGTTTACACAAAATGTCTGAACAATCAAAATGAGTCAACAACAATACGCGATTCTTACCAGTTGTTCTCCATACTTAAATTCTTTACCGCGTGGACCTTCCTCGTAAAATTCGGCCAAGAACCTCTTGACTTTATCTGTTTGAATTCATAAACAAAGTTAAGCAATGCCAGATTACGTACATTTGACCGACCAACTAACCAAGAATCCAAGACCTAAGAAACGCTGAGCAAGAAGCTAATATTGCTCCAGCATTGGTAGCAACTATTTAAATTTGGATATTTAAAAAAACACGTGATTTAATACCTTTCTCTTCGTTATAGTCGACAGCAGCCATATTTCTATTTCCAGTTCTCAACCAAACAACCTTGAATGACCATGTGACAAATTTGGCGGGAAAGGTAGAATCTTTCTCCGGGGACAAAATAACCTGCGTATAGGTTGATGGCAGCCACTTTTAGTTTTTGTATCTACTGCGCATGCGCGAGTAGATATTAAGCGTTAACAAAGAATGCCTTCGGAGCCAATCAAAACACAGAATAAAACGATGGACTCACGAGAAACTACCGAAGCCAAAATAACTATATTCAACAAGAGAAAGTTTTTACAAATTTAGTAAGTATTTTAAGTATGAATCGTAGTCAATTCTTAATTGTGATGTACTAGACGTTCTTGGAACGATGACAGAAGTTTTTGAAATAAATTAATGGTCGTTGCATGGACGATTTCATATTCAGACGACTAGACGAGGCAATTTATATGGCGAACATGTCTGATCGAGCTTCGTAAACTGACAAGACTGTGCGTTGCCGAACAGAAATGGGTGACACTCTTCTAAGAAAACAAAGTTAGCTTTATGGTCAAGCAACTATGTGCAAAACCTATGGTAGTCCACGCGCGAAATATGCTATTAAATAGCAGTCAAATGTCAGTGATATTATTGTCAGGGGCATTATTAAGTCTATATATACAGTATTAATGGAGTAAAATTGTATGCTGCAGTTGTCAGATGCCATGAAAAATCTGTGTCATGAATGTGCAAACATTTATTCCACCTTTTACTGCATGTATGCATATGTATTGAAGAACAATTAATGTATGGTTGCTCTTATAATTTTGATGACATTGCTGGACATCTTTTAGGCATGTTGTCTGCTCGTTGTTTTCGAGTTCTTTTGCCTTTGATCGAGTTGGGTTGAGGTGTTTTCCGACGGTATTGGTGAATTCATGAGTAGTTGATCAGTAATGCTGCTGACAAGGTTTGTCCATGAAGACAAAATAGACGAATTTGTAGAGCCGCGGCTTCCCCCCTTTAGATATAAAACAACCGACATGTAACTACAAAACTGATGCAATATGAATTTTGTCAGGAAATAAACTGTAAACCGTGTATTCAATCTACTGAGTGTATGTATTTTGGGTACTCTATGTGACGTTTGCGTGTTTTGAGTATTTTATATGACGTTTTTTAACGTTTAGAGTCTGTAAAATCTTCCTCCAAAGGCCAGGAAATGGCATTTCACCGACTCTCGATTTCAAAATTTCCCGGACCCCCCTAAAAATTTATTTTGATTTCGGCTCCCCCCCCTTTCGAAACCCTGGCTACGTCCCTGGTTTGAATAGCTTTACCTTTTGCAAGTGACCGAGTTATAGTTGATCAGTTAAAGCGGCTGACAATTGACATTGTCTTCATCATAAACATGCTTACAAAGCCAAAGGCTTTACAATGTTTACAACTGCACATGGCGATCGCGGTATACTTAGTACGTAAAAGATGACGAGCTATTTCAAAACAGGTTGGCCCTGGTTTTGCTGCTTTATAGTCCGACAACTACAAAATGCAAGTATAATAATAAACACCGAATTAATAGAGCACCAAGTTATTTAATAACATGTTTGAAAACATTACTTCTGTACATTCTCATAACTTGAGAAACTCAGAGTATAATGTTTATGTCCCAAGACCATGTACTGAAGCTGGCAAAAACAGCTTTCATTATCAAGGGGCGGTTCTCTGGAATAGTCTATCGAGAGATATAAGAAATCAAGACAACGTGAGATCTTTT